>VYVB01000553.1:0-92500 GCA_009761775.1 Ficus carica
AACGTCAAGCACTCGGATGTAAATATTAAAAACACTAAACAATTCACTTAAGTGCATGCTCATACAATAAAAACACTACGGAAATATTTTTTTTTTTTTTTTGAGTTGTATAGTAATCAAAATTTATTTCATATTAATAGTTATGTAACAGAAAGTGCATTTTGATTGCTTACTCGTAAAACAAAACAAAACAAATAAAAACAAAAAGCAACATTGTGTTTTGGAATAAAAGCCTAAAATTATATCAGAACACGTTGTTACAGGCTAATAGCCTAGTAAAATTTCACACATGATTGTAATGTAAGTTGTATAGCTCAATCTCCAATTTTCAAATTAAAATATAATAAAACAATTTGTAAAAATCTTATTGGTTGAGTTTTATATGTTTTGTGTACCAATCTTCTCTTCTTTTATTTATTTATTTATTTTCCTTGGACAGGATAACACATACTTTTCCACTAATTTGCCCACATTAATTTTCAGCTAAAAAAGCATCGAGTACTACCCCTATACCCAATGCGCAGTAGAAAAATAAACTAAAACAGAAATATAAAGAAGACAGAATTTACGTCGTTCAACAAAATTGCCTATGTCTACGGGAGAAAATTACCTATGTCTATGGGAGATGAAGAATAAATTCCCTAATACTTTCTCAATTACACACTTATCAAACACTCTCAATCTCTTTTTATCCAAAATCCCTTACACCCTTTGCCTATCTCTCTTCTCACTTTATCTCAAAAAGAGGCACACACTTTATCTGTTTTTCTAATCATGTACACACTTACTCTTAGCATAACATACATATTTATAGGCTCTCAACGGGGCACAATAATAGGTATGTTACGTTAAGAGTGAGTGTGTGTGTGGTCAGAAAAATAGAGAGAATGTATGTCTCTTTTTGAGAGAAAGTGAGAAGAGAGATATGCGAAGGGTGTAAGAGGTTTTGGGTAGAGAGAGATTGAGAGTGTTTGATGAGTGCGTAATTGTGAAAGTGTTAGTAAATTGATTCTCCTTCTCCCGTAGACATAGGCAATTTTGCCAAACTACGTAAATTATTTGTTTTCTCTATATTTTTGTTTTAGCTTATTTTTCTGCTGCGTATTCGGTACACAAAAGATCCATTTTTAAAGTCCCGTTTTGAAATATGCACATTTTTCAACAATATTATGTACATGTCTATTTTGTAAGAAAAAAATGTCTGTAATACCTATTTTTTCCTTTTACTATAATTAACATAATTTTATTTTTGTACATATTTTTTTATTTTCCTTTTTTTGTTTTTTGATTTTAATGATGAGTATTTTTTGTTGATAAATGTGAATTACCTTTAATAAACCAAAATTGATTATAAATATCAAAGTTATTATAATAAATATAAAATATTTACTATAAAAATGATGTTTTATACTAAATAATAAACAAAACACAAAATATTAACGATAAAAGTTGATGAGTATTTATACTTTTCAAATAAATAACCAATGAATTCTTAATGAAAAAACCTATTTTTTTTAAATAATCCACTATAAATCAAAAGGTTGTTATTTATGTCTTAATCAAATAAATTGAAGAACAACACAATAAATCGAATCAAATTATTTATGAAAAAATAACTATTATTTATATAAATTAGTAGAAATGAAATCAAATATATTTTTATGATAAAGACAGATTCATTATACGAAATATTTTTTTGAGATTTTTTTTTCTTTATTTAAAATTTTCTCATTAATGTGAAATTTGATTTTTAGAAAATATTATCTTTTTTAGTTCATTATGAATATTTACACCTTTTTTACAATAAATAAAAAAAAAATTTCAAAAATTTTATTTTCTATAAATTCTTTTTGCAATTTAATTAAATCAACTTTAGCCCAATTTGGTAAACATCTTAGATTCCTTTTTTTTTTTGTTTCCTTTTTTATAATTTCTTTATTTGTTAATTCTCTATTCTTTATGAAGGGTACAATTATTTTTATAATTACTCTTTTAGACGTTTATGTAAATAAAAAAAATGGATATATTTCAAATCAATACATTTAATTTGGATATTTATGTAAATAAAAAAAACACGAAAAACAAAAGAATATGAAATTGGACCAAAACAAGAGGTAATTTTTCGAGACAATCGGGCTTTGGGCCGATTGGCGTGGTAATCAAACAGGTTAGAACGGGAAATTAGATAGCGTTTTACACTTTATTTGATTTTGTCGACCTAGTAACCAAACAATTTAAGGTAGGTAATCTAACAATTTTCTTCCCCTTTAATTGGTATTTTGGGCCTAGTAACCGGTCAGTTGAAAACAGGTAATAATACGGCTTTCAATTCAAATAAAAAGAAAATATAAAACTAAATTTAATACTGGGAGGAAAAAAAAAAAAAAAAAAAAATCAAGAATCCAAGTTTTACAAACCTACCAAGTTATCAACTTAGAATTTAGAAATCCAACATAGGTTAATAATCTAAACAACCTACAACCCAACAAGCATCAAGACAAAGGTATATTTTTATTATTATTATTTTGAATTGGAGTGATATGATATAAACCCTATTTTTCGTTGTAAAATCAGATTGTAAATTTATAGTTATGTATGCAATCACAATCAATGTCGATTCTGGTGTAACTAATAAATCTGTGGTGAAATCAGATATAAATTTAGAGGTATTTTTCGGGTTCTTTTTTCTTTTTTTATTTTATTTTATTTTAGAAATAATGGAAACATGGGTGGTATTTAAGTAACTAATTAATCTGTGTTCCATTCACAACACTATTTGTGGTTGTTTATGAGAAATCCTTACTTATTGCATCTTAATAATATGGCTGACAGCGACACGGAGATATCCTTTAACAATCCTTATGTTGTTCCAACAGTTTATACATGGAATTTATTTCCTTAGAACCAAGTGATTTTCTACTAGAGTTGCAGGATCTAACATTAATAACTGTTGGAATATAAAACTGCTATCGATCCACATTCTGACAGCTTAAACTTTCGAAAAATTGATAAATTATAAACGTTAATATTTAAAATATCTCATCTCTTTTTCATGACATAAACCAAATGCATGTATCCAACACTTCATGTTTCAGTTGGTTGCTTAACATATAAAGCGAGGTCTCTCGATGACGTTGATACATAAATATAAGTATAAGTTACTTTTGTATTAGCTTCGGTTATTTTACAGTTTTCAGCCTTAACTCATGGTCTTAAATATTCGAAGACTTCATTTGAAAGACACTGCTAATCAAAGATGCATGCGGTCACATTTATTTCGTTGAATACTCGGAATGCAAAAATCAATCCACATCTTATTTTTTAATACGGGGACTAATTATCCCATAGTGAATAGTATATTTACAAAAGATAATATGCATAAAGAGTATATTTATGAAACTGTTAAAATAAGTAATATGTTTTCTAATAAACAAAGTATTTACTCTTAATAAAAAAAAAGCATACTTATTCGTAAATATGTTGTTTAATTCAACAATAAGTAATCTATTTTATAATAAACAAAGTTTTTACTCTTAATTAAAAAAAAAAAACAAAATTACTCATAAATATGTTGTTTAACTCAACAATTTTGTTATATTATTTAATTCAGCAATTTTGTAAATCTGCTTTTTTTTTTTTTTTTTTTTTTTTTTTTAACTTCGGTAAATATGTTTTATTTTTACATCTTTCTTCCCTTCAAACACGAAATTTCAGTTCCAGAGCTAACAATTGGGTCTGTGGTCCAATTGAAGTAATTGGGTTATGATGCTCTATGAAGTTTTGGAAGAAAACGAAGCCCACGGGCCCACAATATTGGTCATCAGTACATGTTGAAGCCTTATAATTAAGGAGAAATTTAAAGACCATAACATTAATACACAAAAATTTAAACACTTAGATCAAAATGATATAAAATTTAATAAAAATTTATGTCATATTAAGTCAAGAGAAAAAAATTTGTGTTATATTAATCAATGAATGAAAAAAAAAGTGGTTATTTGGATAACTTTTTCTTTGATAATTAATGCTAGCTCTCACATAAGGTTTCTCTCTATGTTTTTTTTTTTTTTTTAATCTAATTTTTTTTTATTGGCTTGAAACTAGAAAGTTTCTTTTTGTTCTTTTAGTCTTTACAATTGCATTCACACAGTACACACTGATGGTGACACTCGAACTAGCAAATGTTAGGTTAGAAACCGAGAGTGCCGCATATTATGGCTTTTTTAATACAAATAGTTAAAATTTAGCCAGCAATGAATTGCACTAAATAAAAGTCTATTAACTTTTGAGATCCTGCTTTTGTCAAGGTAAAACTAGGTTCTTGCTCTTGTTACATTACATTTCTTCTAAAAGAAAGAAATAAATAAAATTTAACCAAAAAAAAAAAAAAAAAGCTCTTATTTTCTCATTCAATAGTTTCTTGGCAAACTAGATTTATTTTATTTGGTGTATAATCTTTTAATTATTACTTCCCCCATTTCAATTTCTATTTTCCGGAGTTCTTACTAACAAAATATCCTTTTTAGTAAATCAAATAAAAGCTGAAATTCTAGATATTTTGGGCATATTGAAGGATGTTAAACCAAAACAATAACACCAATAATAATCAAGCTCGTAAGCCGGGCCCCACTTTTCAGCTTGGATTTATTTTGACACGCATGAAAATGTTTACTACTGTTATTAAAGATTAGCCTTTTTTTTAATCTTAATTTTAATTCA
Organism: Ficus carica; assembly: GCA_009761775.1. Classification (NCBI taxonomy): domain Eukaryota; kingdom Viridiplantae; phylum Streptophyta; class Magnoliopsida; order Rosales; family Moraceae; genus Ficus; species Ficus carica. The sequence continues at coordinate 4,720 of VYVB01000553.1, forward strand.
AATTTTTTATTTTAGTTTTTATATTTTTTAAAAATATTAAAATTATAATTAATTTTTAAAAAATTAAGAAATTTGAATTTAAAAATTTTAACACAACTCTAGTCATCAAACCAAACAGATGCTTAATTAAAAAGAACGGCGAGACACATATTCTTGCCTTAATATTATTATTATTTTTCAATCTCCGACACTCACTTCACTTCTCTTCCTGCCATTCCATTATAACTAAAAGGAAAGAGCCTACTTTCCTTAGGCTTGGTTTGTTTCTAACACTTTAATAGTTTTAGTTTTACCTTCATCAGACTTTCGAAGAATCTCCGTATGATCTCCGAAACTCTCTTTACAGTTTCCACCGACAGTGCTGCCCAATGATCGTTTCCTCAAGATCATATTTATATATATAGAATCGCCCACTTCTCAACTTCCAAAGGTAAATTGATATATATATATATATCATAATTATATCACCAAATGTTGATCATCTCTCTCTCTTTTTTTTCCTCCTGAGTTTACAGATTTAACAAGTCTATTCGTAAGATCTTGATGAGTAATTTTGCTCTTGTTTCCTTCTTCTTCTTCTAGTTAGGTACATTAAGCTCATAATCTAGACAGCGAGAGAGACTTCATTGCATGATTGTATAATTGTAATTCTTTAAGTTTCCTTTTCCTGGATTTTTCTTTCCGTTCCCAAGAAAATGTGTAAAACCACGTAACAAAAAGCCCCTGATCAACCATTTCTGGGTTTTTTCTCTGATCAACCATTTCTGGGTTTTTTCTTTTTTGATGAAAAGCGTAGTATGATGAACTCCCTTTCATTAATTTGCCAGTTTTTCTCTACAAGAAAAAGCAGAGGGGTTTTTTTTTTTTTTTTTTTTTTCATTATCATTATTAATATTTATTTTTTTTCCGCGTAAATAAGCAAGAAAGAGGAATTGAAATTCAAAGGCGAGACTAAAAAACAATGATTCATGATCGTCGTGCAGTTGCAGAAGTTGGGTGGTCAAGATTGTCAGAGGTCAGCGAAGAGAATGGACGGCGCAGATCGAATGGGGAGGTGGACGAGCATCAAGCAACGGCTAGGATTGAAGGGGATGGGGTGCTGTAGGGCCACGTGGAGCCCATCTTCGTCGACTTTGACCATGATGGAGACCCTTGAAGAAGAGCACCGCGCCACCGAACCGGTATCGGTGGTGGGGCCGGCAGCTGTTCCAGGTATGAGCCTGGCAATGGCATTGGCGGCGGAGCGCAATTCCAGGGCGGGAAGCGAGGGCCCCACGGCCACCTCCGGGCAGGTGAAGTCACTGATGACGTTGATCGAGGAAACAGACGGCGTTGATTGGAGCAATAGGAGGAGGAGGATGGAGGAAAACAGAGGAGCAGGGGATAGCGATTGGCTGTGCTGCGTCTGCATGGAGAGGAGTAAAGGCGCGGCTTTTATCCCTTGCGGACACACCTTCTGCAGAGTCTGCTCCAGGGAGATGTGGCTCAACCGCGGCACGTGTCCACTTTGCAGCCGTCCGATCCTTGAGATTCTCGACATCTATTGAGACTCTGTTTTTTGTTCTCAGGATTGTTTGCTTTGTGGTTGTTTCATGTTGAATATAAAATTGATAAAATATTTTGCTGTTTCTATCCACGTCTTGGATTTTGAATACAACACGTGCTTATATTATGATAAGTTACTAGAAATTATATACAAAGGAAAAAGTTCATATGATAAATTTTCAAAATTAGATCATGGTGAGTAGTGGCTCCAAAGGATGGACATAGAAATATGGGGAAAATGTGCTAACTTTCCTTTGTTTCTGTCTCGTTAATTTAATTAAGAAGACGGATATGCATGGCTGGCGGGGCATTGCTACATCAGAGGAAGAAAGAGCGTGTGACTTAGTCATGGCGGTAGGTGCATTAGTATTGATATTTTTGCCCCTACCTTGTAGTTGCATTTTTCATTTCTACAGTGTCTATAGACAGTTTTGCCCCTATCTTTTGGTTATAAAGATAGTTTTGCCCTTCGATTGTGATTCCTTTTTTCAGTGATAATAGTGATTTGACGATTTTGCCCTTCACTTTTACAGTGTATAGACATTTTTGCCCTTCAGTTATAGTTGTTTTCTTAGGGAGCTACAGTTGTCGAACATTTTTGCCCTTCTTATGCATGTTTGGACGAATCTGCCTTTCGAAATTAGTCATGGTGTGTTGTGTGTGCAGTGTTTGGACGATTCTACCCTTATAACCCTAGAATGTCCTCTCTCTCTCTCTCCCCTTCTCCCACTCTCACGAATGTTCATTTCATTTTTTTTCCCTCTCTCTACCTCGCCTTCTTTCTGCACTATTTATCTTCTTTTTCTTCAGATCTTTCTTTCTTCGCCTGTTTTCTACATTATTCATGCTCTCTTATCTTCTAATGCCAATATGTTTTTGGTTTCTCTATTTGGTTCAAAGCTTTTTTGTTCTGAATTTTTCTTCTTTTCCTGATCTCTGCTTTGTATTGTTTGTGTTTTTCCTAACCCTAAGTGTTTGTTTTCTCATCTTCTATTGTACATCGATTTACTTTTTTTTTTTTTTTTAACCCTAAAATTTTAAAGATCAGATTCTGATCCATTATTGCATTGTGTTTTTGGTCACTTTGACTTTTTCTTATTTTTAAATGATATTTGCATTTACATTTTCGATCTTTATTTGCATTTGTTTTTATTTTTGTTTTTGTTTGTATATAATCTGATTAAAATTTCATCATTTTTTTTTTTGGGTTTTTTTAAACAGTAAACAAAGGAAAAAATGGGATTTTTTTTTTGTTATTATTTTGATTGGGGTTGCTTTTTTCCCCTAATTTTGAGTCTCAAGATTTTTGTTTTTTAATTTTTTGTTTTTGGTTTTTTTTTTCTTTCTTTTTGTTTTTTGTTTTTTTTTTCTGTATGGGTATGACTCGAGAAGAGTTTTTCATTTTTTTGCTTTGGTTTTCGTTATTATTATTGTTATTACTATCATCATTATCGTTTTACATTTTCAATATTGGGAGAAATTTTGAGAAGAAATGAAGAGCTGAAAAAATAGAAAAAGAATGGGGGTATGTATTTTTGTTTATAGTTTTTGTTTTATAATTTTGTTTTAAAAAATAATTTATATTGATTCTAATTTTCAATTTTTGTTGATTTGTTTTTCTAGGTTGTAATAATAATGATTCAAGATAATTGTATTAAGACTAGAAGAGAAATATTGAAGACCTCTTTTATGTTTTCCATGTATTACATTTTTTGGTTTTGTAATTTCCCACCCCGGGTAATATTTGATTTATTTATTTTTTTTGTTACTGTGTTTATGATTGCATGTCATTTTGGAAGTTTATGGTTTGGTTTTTAAATTATAGGTGTTTTTTTTTTGTTATTTCATTATGATATTGGTATTTTTAATTTTATTATGTTGTATGTGTGATTTTGTTTTATGTACAGATTGTGTTGTTTAGTTATATTTGAATAAATAGCTAAGCTATTCGATTATCTAGGTTTGTCAGTATTTCATGTTACTTATCGTTCGTAGTTTTTGTACTAAAGCATGTTGTTGCGTTTCTGTTGGTTTGTGTAACTAAATTAATGTTTTTAAATTAGTATTATTTGATCTATCATTCCCTTATTTGTTAATTTTTTGAGATGTATCTATGTTTTTTGTAAAAATTGTGTTCTTTCTTTACATTTGAATGAATTGTTTGACTTTTTTATTCTTTAAATTTCTAGAGTTTTCATGTTATTTGTTCTTTGTAGCTTTTGAACTAATATATCTTGCTATGTTTTTGCTGACATGTCCAGACATTTAATGTTTATGATGTACTTTTTTCTTATATGTAACTTTGTAACTCACAAAAATCTCTCCATCTTTTACGAGATATTATCGGTTTTGTTGGATTTTCATATTACTTAGTCACAGCTACACGAATTTTTACAGTTTTTTATTGTTTAGGTTTTCAGATGTTCCATTTTGCTTCATATTTGCAGTTTTTATGTTGAGATTGTCTGCTGTGTTTTTGATGATCTGTCCCAACTATTTAATACTTCTAAATTATCTTTTGTGATCTGCAAATATAATATTTCATCTTCCGGTGGTTTTTACTGATATGTCCCAGACATTTAATGTTTCTGATACTTTTTTCTAATATGTTACTCTGTTACTCACTAAAATTTCTCTATCTTTTGCGAGATAATATCGGTTTTGTTAGATTTTTGTATTACTTAGTCACAGCTACACCAATTTGTATAATTTTTTATTGTCTAGGTTTCGAGATGTTCCATTTTGCTTCATATTTGCACTTTTGTGGTGAGATTGTCTACCCTATTTTTGCTGATATGTCTTTGCTATTTAATGCTTCTAAATTATATTCTATGATATGCAAATATAATATTTTTGTGATTCTAATATTTATTGTGAAATATCTTTGGTTTTCTTTCAGTTTTTTTACACATGTAACCCTGTTATTGATAGTTCTGAATTATATTTTATTATTTGTCATATATGCTGATTTTCTATAACTATGTTATTTAGTCATAATTGTCCTCTTTTCTTCTATTTTTTTTTTAAATTTAGATATGACTTTGTTATATATGTATAAAATCCCATATTTTGCATATTTTCCTTTGACCAATTTTTTTTTTAAATTTATTTATTTTATCTCATTTAATAGAGTGTTCTGTTATAAATAGAGCATTTCAACAATTACCGCATTTTTTATATTTTCCCCTGTACTTTGCTCTCACTCTTCTTTAATTCTCACCTAAAATCCTTTACTGCTTTCTTTCTTATCTTCTGATAACCAACTACTCTGTTTTCATTCCTTCTTAATTACTACCTAAGACTCTTTAATTCGGTTTTCACTAGCTCATGAGGCTTGGTTATTTTTGGCCAATCATTTTTCTGTGATGAAGTGGTTTTTCATCAAAGTACTTTTCTTATATATGTCTTCTACCTGTTATTAATAATTGATATTTATTATATTTATTACTTGATATTGATGGTTGAGTTGCTCTGTTATTTATTAATTGCTGTTGATGGTTGGTTTCTTCTATTATGATGATTATGTTAAAATTAATATTGTTTGGTTCTTATGATTTGTTATTAATGTTTATTTAGGTTAGTATGTCAATAATATTATGATTTATATATATTATAGCTTTCTGTTTTTAATATCAATCTTAAAAAAAAAAGTTTAATTTTTTTGGTTAATATTATCGATTTTGTTTATATTCTGTTTTTCCCCCTCTGTTTGTTTTATATGTCGGTTTTGTTTCTTCTTATATTGTTAGGTTTTTGTTTTGTAACTATTAATAGTTCTTTTCTTTTCCTAGTTTCTGTTTAGTTCAATATAAATGTTTTCCTTTTCTTATAATCTTTTGATGAGTTTGATCTTTTGGTATGCTTGATGATTTCATATTTGTTTTGTTTGTTATTTGTATACTTCTTGAATGTTTTCCCCCCCCTCTTTTTACTATTATTCTACTATGGTTATTATTTTGACTAATGTTATTAATAAATTATTATTATTTTATTTTTATTACTGCATACTAAAACGGATGACGTGGTTAGTATTCTTTCTACAGTGTGTTGATATTTTAATATTTATTATTACTATGTATTATAATAGAGAGGTTTAACTTTGATATTGTGTTTTCCTTTTGTTTTGTTTTGTTTTGTTTTGTTTTTGTTTTTTTTTTTTACTATTTCTTCTTTCCCGAACAATTTAACATATGTTTTTCTTCTTTATTTTCTTTTAGTAGAGAAACTTTTTTTTTTTTTTTTTTTTTTTTTTTTTTTGCGTTTCTCCTTAACTTTTATTTCTGACAGTTTTACTTTCATTTAAGATTTTTTTTAAAAAAATAAAGCTTGCTATGATGATCTCCATTGAAATGTATAATAATGCATATATCAGATTTTGTGTTTAATTTGGTATATGTTGCTGAATGTAATATTATTGTTAGCGTGTGTTAACCATTGAGTATGATTTGACAGTTTTTATTGTTATTGTGAGTGTTTGAGATCTATATAGATTTTGAATTTCTATAATATGTTCCTTTCGTACCAACATCTATCATATTCTTTTGCATTTATCATTTCTAAAAATAATTTTGACAATATTAATTATTTAAAATAGTGAGCAATTATTACACACAGAAATAAAACAACTGATAAAATAAATAAATACTCATTATTTTTAGTATCAATAAAAACAAAATTTATTATAGTTATGATATTATTCTTTCATCATCTGTAAATCTCGATGAACTAAATCTTTTATATCCTTCTGAATTTTTACACACACTTAATTTTAATGGACTACATCCACATGAATTAGAATTAAAAGTTGGAGTTTCTGTCATGTTGATGCGAAATCTTAATCAATCAATAAGATTATGCAATGATACAATACTTATTATAACACAAGTAACAAATAGAATTGTTGAAGGCCGTATTATTAATTCTAATACCATAAATGAAAAAGTTTATATACCAAGAATATAACTGATAATAAATGAATCTAAATGGCCTTTTGTGTTAAAAAGATGACAATTCTCTTTAAAAATATGTTATGCTATGACAATAAATAAAAGTCAAGGTCAATCAAAATTGGATTCTACTTAGAAGATAAAATTTTTAATCATGGACAATTATATGTTGTATTATCAAGAATAACATCGCCAAAAAGTTTACATATTTTAAAACACGATTCAATTAATAAAATATTTAAATCATATTAAAAATATTGTCTACAAAAAAATACTACATAATATTAATCAAAATTAATAATCCGTTAAAAAAATTCTTTAACAGAAATAAAATTTCTTTCAATAATTATATTATTAAATGATTGTCATAATTTTTAAATTTCGAATTCAATTCATAGATTCTTAAACAAATATATTTATATGTTTCTATTATTTATAGAAAATGTTCAGCTTACTACAAGTACTAAAACCAGGAGAAATACATCAGACTATCTGTACCCGAGTTTGCCGTTTATGGAGGAACATAGATTACAATACTGATCGTCTAATAAGCATTGACTACTTATTAGTAGACAAACATGTAATTGAATTTATTTGTTATGAAAATTTTATTTATTGACAATAAACAATTTACATTATTAAATAATATATAAATAATTATAAATTAATATTTTTTTTTTCAGAAGCAATACATGGGTTCATTAGTGCAAAAGATGCTAATTTCATAATAAACAAAATAAAAATGGGCAACATATTTAAAATCAACAACTTCTTCATTACAAACAACAAACAAAGATATAAAATTGTTCTGCACAGAGCAATGTTACTGTAATAAACCGAAATTTTGATGACTTGTGATTTCCTTAGATAAAAGGAGAAGCTAAGACTGAATCATGTATGTCGATACAAAGCTCATGATCTAAATGGAATATTAGTATATGTTGAATTCTCGGTTAATTAATTACGAGACTCAACAATAATTTGCTTAGTCGAGCATGAGGCCTTTTGAGAAAAATGACAGAATAAGAATTTATGATTTTTATTCCAATCAAAGCTTGACCAAGGTTGACTTTAGGTTGACTGAGACGATACTGCAGTGTAATTAACAGTATAGAAATCATACTGCGGTGAACCGTCATTACGAACGAATAAGCAAGAATAAGCTATGAAACCACCATAGAAAAATCAAGCACATTATTTAGGACAATAAGGGCTAAGTAGCTCTAAGTCATAAGAAAAATTTATACGCAGTCCAATTTTACGTAGATGAATTTTGAACTACAATCTAGTATAACGGTACTGTTTTAGTGAAAAACAGTATTAATATTATTTGAGTTAGTAAGGAAATGGACTGCATATTTATATTAAGGGATTTTTGGAATCAAGTGGATAATTATGCATGGATTGGAAGCCAAGTTGCTCCACCAAAGCCGGCCACCTTCAGGGACTAAAGTGCAAATATTTTTTCCTTAGGGGTCAAAGTGCAATTTTAAGAAAAGTAAGTAAGTATGTAATTTTTGAATTAAGGAATTTATGGATATTCCTAACCAAGCCTCTAACTAGGCCAAATATTGGTTACAAACTTGGTTACATTTGAAACAAGCAATTAAGTTAGAAATAAGTATGGAAATATTTTTGGTTGGTTTAAGCCAACACATGGCCGGTTGTCATTGGATGCTTGGTGAACAAGCAGTTGCCTTGCTGAGGTAAGCAAGGTGATGTAAGCATGATGATGTAAGCATGATGATGTAAGCTTGATGATGTAAGCATGGTGAGGTAAGCAAACACTTGCTTGGTGCGCATATAACTTGGCCTCCAAGGCAACCTATCATGGCCGGCCACCTCATACGGGGTATTGAGCAAATATTTTGTTTTTAGACCATAATATGCAATTTTGAGAATAAAAATAATTCTAAAAAGAAATTATTTTTCACCTATATATAGGTGATGATGGGGGGGTTTTTGGAGCATTTTATCTGGTTCCACCCCAAAACTATGGCTCATTTCCAACTCAACTCTCTCCCTCCCCTAGGAAACGAAACCAAATAGAGAGAAAAATAAAACAAAAATGAGAGGGTCGGATTTTGAGGAAGAAAAAGGGAGGAGGAAATCTTTGATCCAAAACCTAGAATCCATTCTCAAGGTTTAAAGGTAATCCTCCTAAACCCCTCTAGTTCTCCAACTAAGCTTAATTCAAGGTTTATGTGTATTTCAAGTTGGTTATGTAAGAGCATAAGCTCACTTTTATTTTCATGCAATAGGAATAGCCTAGATTGCTTGAATATGCTTGATTAGGGTTTCAGTGATCTTGATCTATGAGTTTATGCATGTTTTTGATCTTATGCTTTAGGAATTATGTTGTATGTGTGTATGTCTACTATATGTTTGTTATATGTCCCCACATACTCAAGAATGATGTAGCATGAATGAATATGGATATGGTTATGTATGTTGTATGTAGGGTTCAAGAAAACCCTAAAAACCCTAGTTTGGTGAAGATTCACCAAATGGGTTTCATAAAGGATAGTATGAATGAGAAATGAATGCATGATAATAAAAACATTACGTAACACGCTGCATGCATGATGTAGGCTCACGGTTTTAACCATTCGAGGTTGTCTGTGCATAATTTTACGTAAGAACCAACTTAAACAAAAACTGCCAGTCTCGGGTCTAGACTGGGCAGTGATCTGAAAAATGAATTTTGAGGCCTTTAGAGGCCGAATTTGAAGAAAGATAAAACTTCAAAGTTGTAGAAAATGGAATATTATAGGGGACCGAGTGAATGTTTTTCAAAAATAAGGCTCCAAAGGCCTCTGTTTTTACAAAAACCCGAGCATGGTCATGCCTAGACCCTGTGCACGGCCAGACAGGTTCAACAAGGAAAATGAGTAGGTTAAAAGCAGAACTGGGTTTTGAGAAAAACACAAAAGTTGTAGGATTTTTCAAGATCTAAAACTTTCATGAGAAAGTTTTTCCAGATTCTAAACATATTATTAAGATAAATTTATATCTTAAAAACTGTGCAGGAAACAAGAAATTCCTACACAGGATTTCTAAAAACAATGCATAAACATGAAATTCCTGCACATGCACTAATAACCAAAGTTTATGGGACTGTTTTAAGCAGTTTATAAAAAAGGGGTTAAAATTTATCTAAATCCTATGGTAAACAACTATAGGACAAATCGTAACCGAGAAGGTTACCAACTTTTAAAAGGTTAAATAATTTAGGTTACTTTATAGTAACCACATAAGAAGGTAGCTTTGGGTTGGGCCTAAAACCCATGGTTACCAATGGTAATCTAATAAGGGTATGACTTTGAAAGTAATTGGGCCTTAGTAACCTAATGAGGTATGGGTCTAAGATCTAGATATAATTGGGCTTATACCCGGGTCAAATTTTTTTTTTTGGATCAAATCACTAGATTCATTAATATTTATGGATTAATTAATAAAACTATTTTAGTTCCTAAAATCTAAATTATTTGTCCAATAAAATATGAGTGATTATATTCGTACGCATAATATTGATAAATATCACATCTAATAAATGTTAATAACATAAACATAATAAATCTATCCTTTTATAGATTATTTTTATATATATCAAATTTAACCTTCTCATACACCTAATTTTATATTAATATTAATTTATTTTGTAAAAAATAAATTAAAAATTATTTTCATTTAAAAAAGAAAACATAAAGCTGTTTCCGAAAAGAATAATGTTGGCTAATATTTTTAAGGTTGTAATGTTGAACAATATGGGACAATAGAATAATGTTAGCTAATATTTTTAAGGTTGTAATGTTGAACAATTTCCTCTATTTGATATCGTGTAGTAACTTCTTCTTCTTCTTCTTCTTTTTCATATTTTGAAACTTAACACACACAAGAAAAAAAAAAAAAAAGTTTATTTTCCAGGTGGTTTGTCTTCTCAGAGTTCTTTTAATTATTTTTTCCCAACTTTTGGCTTCATCGAATTTTTTATTTATTTATAATAGATCATGGTAACTTTGTACTGTATATTTATGCTAAATATGTACATATATTATATATTTTTATATTTATATTATGTAAATTACTTATATATTTTTTTTTGAAAGTAAATTACTTATATATATATATGATTACTCTCGTGTCCGGCACTTCATTTTTATCGGGAAAATATCTATATATATTCTAAGAATAGAATAATAAACTTAATAAAAAACAAACGCATGTGCATTGCACGCGCAGTCACAACTAGTTAATCTTAAAAATCAATGAAACTGTCAAACCTACCAAAATAAATAAATTAGAAAAAATTAAAAAACTATCGGATTGGTTTGCTTTGATTTGATTTGGTTGGATTTCACCATTTATCAGTTTCTTTTATAGGTAAAACATCTGAATGATATAATTTTAGAGACCATTATACTATGACATAAAAAATTGAGACTAGACCAATATGACACAATATTAAACTAAAATTGATTAAAATTTGTATCATATCAGTTAAAAGTAGAGAATTTATTTCATGTTGATTAATATATGAATACAATATGATTATTTAAGTAATTTTCTCTTTTTATAACCCATAGCCCGTCTGATCTCTTGATCTTAGAAGTACTATATTCTCATGGGCTTGTCGACCTTTGGGTTTTGACATGTTAGAGTTTGGAATTATACATGATGCTCATGTAACAACTTGGTTACTCCTGTTGTCACTTCACTTGTTTAAACTTAATTATTTTACTCACATACTAGGCTTATTTTATTTATTTATTTATTTCAACTTAATTCAATTGATATTAGAATTTTGCGGTCATTCAAGTATAATAAAATAGCGGACTAAAAGTGGGAGATAGACCTTCTGAAAGACAGACTTTGAGAGCATACATTACTCAGACAACACCATAGCGTACAAGCATGCAACGGTGAAAAAGTATTTAATAAAACCTTAAACAACCCAAACTACTTAACTGAACTCAAAAAAATAGATCCCAAGTTTGGTTCCTTTCTTGCTTATTCATACAAAAATAATCATAGCTAATTCTTAAATTGTCATTAGTTCCAAAAGAGTTTTGTACATGTAGAATTTTTTCGTTAGTGGTGGTATCCATTCCCATGCCTCCATCATCCCGCTCCAGTTCGTTGGTCCATCATACAAGATTAAGCTACATGCTTCTTACCCAAATTACCTACAACACGAACATACAAGGGTGACATTTCACTCACCAAGTATAAACTTAAATCTCACAAAAATTAAGTACAATTAAAAATGCAGATAGGTTGGGTTGGGCGGGTTAAAGGTTATTTTTTGGGCCAACCCGCACTGTTCGGTTAAAGAAAAGACTAGGCCGCATCTTAATTCTCAGCCCAAGATATCGCTTGTGGTTCAGGTTGTGTCGAATTTCGGTTCATGTTGGGCTCCGTCGTTTGTCGCTACAATTCCACTTCCCCAACATACGTCGCCGTCCATGTTGCCCCCTCGATTTTCTAATGTTTGGATGCGTTTGTTTGCAAGGAAAAGAATAAAAATAAATAAATAAAAAATAAAAATAAAAAAGAGGAAATGAAAGGAGTTTTTTTTTTTTCTGATGTTATGATTTTTTCTTTTTTTATTTTTATTTTTATTTTTATCGTTTGTGGAATGATGATTTTTTTTTTTATTTTGGAATTTCTTTGTTTTTGTTTTGTTTTTGTTTTTTTGTTTTGTTTTTTGTTTTTTGTTTTTTTGTAAATTTTTGTTGGAATCCGATTATGTGACAGTGATTCTAATAACTAATCAGGTGGATTATGTTCAGTATTGTACCAGATGATTAATATTTTGGTAGGTTATCAAAAGTGATTTTTAAGAACACTCTACAAACCAGAGTTGGAGAAAGCCAATCCTTTTTGTGTTGGAAATAAAAATAATATGGTAGAATATAATAGGGAAAGTCACACAAAGTCAACTTATGATTTATGGGAATGTTTTTAATTGTAAATATTTTTTCTAATTATTGTTTCCTAATTATGTAATATCCATTTATATTAGGAGATGTACTTGTATATATATTGTACTACTCATGTCAATGACATATAGTTATTCTTAAAATTTCTACCTTATACTTCTTGTTATGATATCAAAGCCCTAAACTCCCAAGAGCCAAAAAAAAAAAAAAAAAAAAAAAATGTCCGACATTTTCAATCCCGCCAAAACAACCAATCACCCACCAAAACCAACCACCCCTCCTTTCTCCTTCCTAAACCCACGTCCCTACCTAGGCAAATGCCAATTGTGTGGCCAATAGGGCCATTCTGCTAAATGATGCTCTACCTAGAAATACATGCCCAAAATATACACCCCACCACAACAATGAACTCATCCCCAACCTGTTCAAGCCAACTTTGCTGCCTCTAACCCCGCCTCTGCCTCCAACTGGCTTCTCAATACCGGTGCCTCTCATCATGTTACCACTGATCTCCATAATTTATCTCCCATTCTCCATACATTGGTTTCGATGATATTATGATTGGTGATGGTACCGGACTATCCATTACTCACACCGGTTCCACTTCACTCCCTTCTCCTTCTCAACCTTTCCATTTATCTAATGTTTTATGTGTACCAAGCATGCAAAGGAACCTAATCTCTGTTTCTCAATTTTGTCTTACTAATAATGTTTCTATTGAGTTCTTACCAACTTCTTTCTTTGTGAAGGATCGTCGTACGGGAACAATCCTAGTGCAAGGGAAAACTAGAGACAGCGTTTATGAATGGCCAAAGCGCATTTTTGGCAATCAACCATTAATTGCATTCTCCTCCATGAAAGCATCAGCTTCACAATGGCATTCTCGTCTTTGTCATCCCTCTACCAAAGTTCTGGGTCATCTAATTTCTTCCAAGTTTTTAGATTTGTCGTCAACTGTGTCCTCTACCTTTTCATGTAATTCATGTAATTGCAATAAAAGTCACAAATTGCCATTTTCCGATTCATCTCTCACGACTTCTATACCTTTAGAATTAGTCTATTCTGATGTTTGAAGTTCTCCTACTCATATGACAATTTTAAATATTACGACATTTTTGTGGACCACTTTACCCGGTATATTTGGTTATATCCACTCAAAAAGAAATCTGAAGTTCATAATGTGTTTGTCGGTTTCAAATCCATTGTCGAAATTTTTTTTCCAAAAACCAATTATTACTTTATTTACCGATAATTGGGGGGGGGGGGGGGGGGGGGGGGGTGTATGAAGCATTGGAATCCTATTTATCCTTAAATGGTATTTCACATCTCACTTCTCCACCTCACACCCCAGAACATAATGGTTTTTCTGAACAGCGATATTGTCACATTGTTGAAACTAGACTCACTCTACTTCATTTGTCTTTATGCCTCTCACCTTTTGGCCTCACGCCTTTGAAATAGCTGTTTACTTAATCAATCGTATGCCAAAGGTACAACTCACCATATCTTCTTCCTTTGAAAAGCTCTTTGGTCATGCATCAAATTTTTCAAAATTAAAAGTTTTTGGGTGTTTGTGTTATCCGTGGTTAAAGGCATATGTGTCCAATAAACTTGACTCCAAATCCAGACCATGCATCTTTTTAGGCTATTCTCTCACTCAAAGAGCCTATAAATGTTATGATTCAAGCTCAAAACGAATCTACATTTCTAGGCATGTTACCTTTGTTGAAGATATTTTTCCCTTTAAATCTTCCTCTCATACCGCTTCTTCCGATTCTCTTTCTAATTCAATTGACTCTTGGGTCTCATCATCTTCCCATTCTTTTGTCCCTACAAAACTTTCCACTTTTTCCTCCAATCATGCATCATCCATTGACCATCCAAAAACCATATCGAGTCACTTACTACATTCTCAATTCCATGAATCACGTGAACCAAATCAAATCTCTTCCACTAGTGCAGCCGCATGATTCAATCCCATCTTCCTCTAATATTCCCACTAAAACAAAGTCAAACTTCCAACCAACAATTAATGCAACCAATGGAGAAATTGCCAAAAATGTCGTGGACAGCCAACATATTACGTTGACCTCGGTTGACCCTTTACAAGGTAAGTTTCCTACGATTGATTCCTTTACAAATTCTTCTTCTCCAATTACGTCCTCACCTGTCTCTTCTCCAAATTTTCCTGAAATACCAACGACCCATTCTACCTCACCTAATCACCTCCAAACCACTCATCCATCTACTTCCCATGAATATCCCATTCCTAATCTTTCACCCACGACCACATCGTCTCCCACCAATGTTCCTTCCACAAACCCACCAACTTGTACCAATAAACATCCCATGGAAACTCGCTCCAAACACAACATTTATAAACCAAACCCAAAATACTCTCTTCACACAATCACCAATCTTGCCACACCAACCGAACCACATGTGTTTCTTAAGCTTTAAAACAACCAGAATGGCGCCATGCAATGTCCGAAGAATTCAATGCTTTATTGCACTATGAAACATGGGATCTCATTGCTTCCGAGCCAACTCAGAATCTTATTGGGTGCAAATCGGACTTTCGTATCAAGAGAAATTCAGATGGTTCCGTTGAACGATATAAAGCAAGGCTCGTTGCAAAAGGTTTCCATCAACGACCTGGGGTAGATTATCATGAAACTTTCAGTCCCGTGATTAAACCCACCACAGTTTCGCACATAATTAGTCTTGCTATTACTCATGGTTGGTCTCTCCGTCAACTTGACTTAAATAATGCTTTTCTTCATGGCACTCTTCACGAAGAAGTTTTCATGTCTCAACCACCGGGCTTCATTGATCCCCAATCGACCACATCATGTTTGTCGCCTTAAGAAAGCACTATATGGACTTAAACAAGTACCAAGGGCGTGGTATCATGAACTTCGCCAATTTCTTTTATCCACTGGGTTTGTTAACTCCAAGGCTGATACTTCTCTATTTATACTTAAACATATGCATCTCACCATCTATGTTTTAGTGTATGTAGATGATCTCATTATCACAGGAAATGACACGGCTGCAATTCAAAATTTCATCACCAAACTAGCTGATTGGTTCTCCCTAAAAGATCTTGGCCCGCTCTCTTATTTTCTTGGTGTTGAGGTTATTCCCACAACTAATGGTGTTTTCCTCTCACAACGTCAATACATTCATGATCTCCTAGTCAAAGCCAATATGAGCCATGCCAAAGATGTGACGTCTCCGATGTCTTCCAATCAAGTTCCGTTTCTTCATGATGGCACCTCTTTCACTAATGCTACTACATATAGATCTATCGTTGGTGGTTTGCGGTATTTGTCTCTCACACGTCCAGATGTGGCCTTTGCCGTCAATAAGCTCTCTCAATTCATGCATCGTCCTATTATCAGACATTGGGCGGCCGTCAAACGGTTGTTGCGGTACTTACATGGTACTCTTTATCATGGTCTTTACTTTCGCAAAAGCTCACCTTTATCTCTTCATGCCTTCTCTGATGCCGACTGGGCAGGAGATATTGACGATCGCACATCTACAAGTGCATATGTCGTTTTCTTGGGCTCCAATGCTATTTCTTGGAGTTCTAAGAAACAAAAAAGTCTATTGCCCGATCTTGCACCGAGGCTGAATATCATCCCATTGCATCCACCGCCTCCGAAATCGCTTAGATTCAGTCTTTTCTACAAGAGCTTGCTATATCACCAACCTCCACACCAACCATCTACTGTGATAATGTCGGCACCACATATCTTTGTGCAAATCTAGTCTTCCATTCCCGAATGAAGCATATTGCAATTGATTTTCATTTCGTCCGAGAAAAAGTTCAAAATGGTAGTCTTCATGTCTCACATGTGTGTTGGAAAAATCAGATCCGATATCAGAGTAACGACGCAGCGGAAGTTTTAAAATTTTTATGCCAATTCGGAAAAGAAGCTCATGATGCATATAACAATAAATTAAATTCATGATTAAGCGTACCTTATTTCTTGGATTCCAGAATTGCTAGAGCGTTTGACCAACGTGTCTTCTTTACTATTCTCGAGTTCCACATCTCAGAGTATGTGTGGGCACACGTTCTATGAATCCAAGCGACCGGTAATGCTTTCCGAAGTCTAGATCCCTCATTCTCAATTCCGATGTTCCTCGTTGAGAATATGATCCAGCTTCTTTCTTCAAAACTACAAAACAGGAACCGATTAACCTCCTATGAAAATAATCACTCGGTTTAACCTTCCTCACAGTTTTGATTTGATGGAATTTTCTTTCTTTTTCTCTTTCACAAGATAGCCGAATTTTTGATGTGGAAGAAACCCAAATTGTTTTTCCTCTCACTCTCAAAAAAACGTTTTTTCCCTTTTGACAAATACCAAAAGTTAGTTTTTCAAGAACTCCGAGCCTTTATATAGAAGTCCAATCCTTTTCAAAATTTATCTCCTTCTTGAAAATAATTAATTATTCTGGATAAATTTTGAACCAAAAGATCATACAACTTTAGGGCTAGACTCATTGAACCTAAAAACGTTTTTCCAAGGGAAGATTATCCTAAAAAAATTCGGCCACAAGAAGAAAAAGAGGTTGATTGGTGGTTCAAATTTTAAATCAAGAATCTAGACTAGTCAAAAGATCCTAGTCCTATCTAGATTCAAATTTCTTTTAAACCTATTCAAATTTAAATAAGATTCTCTTATTTGAATAAATATTTTCCACAAACATTATCCATATTAATTAATTTAAATCAATGGAATATTTCAAATTTTCTTTCCTCACAAAAACCGTGCACCTCTTTTAATTAGGAAAGAAAAATCCATGAAATAATCTCCATTATTTAAATCAATTAATAATTTAATGTTAGGAATATATTTGAATAATTTTGAAATAAAATTTTCTTCCCTCCACACAATTAAAAACCGTGCACCTCTTTTAATTAAGAGATAAAAATTTTGTTTTCCAAAATTAAATAATTCAAACACAATCTTATTTCTAGAATTCAAATTAACCAATCACATGTTGACAAATCATTTGTCTACAAATTTCACATGTCCAATCTTTTCTGGATTGCATGTAAGAGAGTACCATGTCTAAATAGACATTACTAAATTCCATTTAAATTTACCGATCTCAGTAGGAACAAATCCCGAGACGCTATATGAAACTATATGAGCTAATAGAGGGACTTGATGGAAATATGTAAAGATGCTCCTATAATTGTGAAAAATTAATCCAAGATTAATTATTCATCAATTATCAACTTCAAAACTATTCCACTAAAAGTTTGAAGCTGAACTCCTGTTTACATACCGTATTACGAAAGCTCTCTCACGTAGTGCTTCTTCCATGATTTATTCATCGCTTGCTTAATCCCCATATGTTATCCATGATTGAATTAAGGACTTTTTCCGTTTTACCTTTTCAATCATTTTAACTTAAAACTCCATTATTCTCTATTGAAAGAATCACCAATTGTAAAACCATACAATCGGTAAACCATCAGAGAATACAAAGTAAACCGATGGCCAAGATCTTGTTATACTATCTTTCAATCCCTAAATAATGCCTTTAAGTAGATAACATGTACTATCGTTAAGATAGCTATGGATTCCGTATCTATGAATCTTGATTTCTCCATCCATAAGTCATGCACCCAAAACACAAGTATATTGACTATGAATTAACAGTGTCTCACCTTTAGTGTATCAAAGTACATAAGTCTTGGATACGAACTCAAGTAATCATTTCAGGATTAAGATTAATGCAGGATGATAATCAAAGCATCATTGATTCTTATAAACGGAATTATTAAACCAAATCAATTAACACTTTAGGTCCAGTCCAATGTCATACCTCAATACTGGTAGACATTAAAGTTTCTACTCGGAACCTATCCGATGGTCAATACAAACCATCCCTCCAAGGAAGTAGACAACCTTTACAATTTTATCATGAATAAGATTCCCAAATCTTATCATGAATAAGATTCTCAAATCTTATTCCATCGATTGCGGACTATTTAAAAGGATCGAAACCACATTCGTAGGCCGACAATTTTTCTGGATAGGTTGAACTATTGGAAGCAAATGGAAAAGGAACACCGAGTGGGATCAAAGAAACTAGCAGAATTTAGACTGTTATCAAATAACGACGTCTTCTATGTATACCCCGTATACATATGGTAATTCGATATATTACCAACAGTCTATGAGTATTTTATCTTTGCTCAAAATAATCATACAATCAACAAATGAAAGTAAATAGGACACAACTTATTAAACATGAATAACCACCTCTTATTAATATCAAAATGTCATATTTACAGAAAATCTCTAATATTGATTTTCTATCTTTAGGGCACATATAGATCCCAACAATCTCCCACTTGCCCTAAGCGAGTAAATGTGACATATTACGCATCCCCATGCCTTCGACGTGTTCTTCGAATCTTCTGGCCACCAAAGTTTTCGTGAACGGGTCAGCAAGATTGTCCTCTGATGCGATTTTACAAACCGTCACATTTCCACTCTCAACAAAGTCTCTGATGATGTGATATATTTTGTCAATGTGCTTACTCCTCTTATGATGCCTAGGATCCTTGGTATTAGCTACTGCTGCACTGTTGTCACAGTAGAGCACTATAGATTAATCTATACCAGGAATTACCTCAAGGTCACCAAGGAACCTGCGGAGCCATACCGCTTCCTTTGATGCCTCACTGGCTGCCACATACTTGGCTTCCATGGTCGAGTCAGCAATACAAGATTGCTTAACACTCCTCCACACAACGACACCACCTCCAAGGGTAAAGACAGATCCTGAAGTCGATTTCCTTGAATCCTGATCTGATTGAAAATCAGAATCTGTATATCCTATACGAACAAGGTCCTGATCGGAATGCACTAGCATATAGTCCCTCGTTCTTCATAGATACTTGAGTATATGCTTGACCGCAGCCCAATGGTTCGGTCCCGGATTCGACTATTATCGACTTACCATACCAACTGCAAAATAAATGTCAGGCCTAGTGCATAACATAACGTACATAAGACTACCTACCACTGATGCATAAGGTACATTCTTCATACGCTCCCTTTCTTCTGATATCTTAGGACAATCATCTCTAAAAAGTTTGATTCAAATCCTGAAAGGTTGGGCATCTTTTTTGGAATCTTTCATAGAAAACTTCTCAAGTACTTTATCAATGTATGAAGCTTGGGAGAGTGCTATTATTTTGTTCTTTCTATCTCTAAAAAGTTGAATACCAAGAACATAACTAGCTTCTCCTAAGTCCTTCATGTCAAACTGTTTGGCTAACCAAACTTTGACAGATGATAATGTTGCCACATCGTTTCCAATAAGCAATATATCATCTACATAAAGTACAAGGAAAACCATTTTCTCGTTCTTGATACATTTATAAACACATGGTTCATCAATGTTTTGTTTGAATCCATAGGTTTTGATCGCTTGATCAAACCTAATATACCAAGAACGAGATGCTTGCTTTAATCCATAAATGGATTTAAGCAACTTGCATACTTTGTCTTCTTGGCCCTTTGCCTTGAACCCATCTGGTTGTATCATATATATATCTTCCTCAAGAGAACCATTCAAGAAAGCTGTCTTGACATCCATTTGCCAGATCTCATAATCGAGAGCAGTCGCAACGGATAAAAGAATGCGGATTGACTTGAGCATTGCTATAGGCGAGCATGTTTCTTCATAGTCGATTCCTTCTTTTTGTGTATAGCCCTTCGCTACAAGTCTTGCCTTGAAAGTTTCCACTTTCCCATCTACACCTCTCTTCCTCTTATATACCCACTTACACCTAATCAGTTTTATGCCTTGGGGTAAGTCTACAAGTTTCCAGACCCCGTTGGAATCCATAGATTCCATCTCGGTGTTCATAGCCTTTTGTCAAAGACTAGAATCAACATCCTCCATAGCTTCCTTGTACGTAGCCGGATCATCAACATGTTCTATGGATTCTGCTTCAAAAACTTCACCATTGAACAAGTACCTTTTAGGTTCCCTGATAATCCTCTCACTACGACGAAGCTCCCGTGGTTGTTGATTCTTTAATGATTTTTCCACAGGGTTTTCTGTGACTTTAGGAACATCCAAACCCGAAGTCATCTCCTCAAGCACTACTTTGCTACGAGGTTTAAAGTCTTCCATGTAACTTTCCTCCAGGAATGTTGCATGTGTAGAAACAAAGATTTCATTTTGCTTCGGATTATAGAACAGACCACCTTTTGTCCCTTTTAGATAGCCAACAAACAAGCACACTTCTAATCGTGACTCCAACTTCTTCGCTTCCTTATCCAGGACGTGTGCCGGACAACCCTAAATTCGAATATGATTCAAATTAGGTTTCCTACTTGTCCATAACTCGTAAGGAGTTTTAGGAACCGATTTGGAGGGAACGTTATTCAGAAGATAGCATGCAATTTGTATGGCGTGTCCCCAAAATGACAAAGGTAATGTGGAATAACTCATCATAGACCGGACCATATCCAATAGGGTCCTATTCCTTCTCTTAGCTACACCATTTTGTTGAGGAGTACCAGGTGCAGTCAACTGAGATTGTATCCCATTCTCTATCAAATATCCTAAGAACTCATCTGATAGGTATTCCCCACCTCGATCCGATCGAAGTGTCTTAATGGACTTGCCTAATTGTTTCTCCGCTTCAGCCCGAAATTCTTTGAACTTGTCAAAGGCTTTACTTTTGCAGGTCATCAAATAGACATATCCATACCTTGAGTAATCATCAATAAAAGTGATTTAATACTCATACCCACCATATGTTTTTATGTTCGTGGGACCACAAACATCCGTATGCACAAGTTCTAAAATTTCCTCGCCACGACCATCCTTGACAGCAAAATGCCGTTTAGTCATCTTGCCCTCCAAACAGGATTTACATTTTGGCCAAGGTTTAACCTCATACAAGTCAAGGCATTCCTCTTTTACCATCCTTTGAATTCTGTTAAGGCTTATGTGACCAAGTCGTAAATGCCAGAGATATGATTTGCTAGAGTGAGAAGACTTGTGTCTTTTAGAGTTCTTTTCTAATTCTGTATCAAGTAGTGAGTGCATCTTAGGTTTGATAAAATAAAGATTTCCAAGCATCCATCCATTACAGATAAGAGAATTGTTTTTCCTAATAACAACTTTATTATTAAAAGAAACTGAATAAGAATCTTTAATTAAACAAGCTACCGAAATTAGATTCCTCTTAAAACTAGGAACATAAAAACAATGTCTCAAAACAATAAACCTAAATTCATCAAAATAAAGATGCACTTTTCCCACTGCTTCAGCTCGCACCAACATCCCATCACCCGTTCTTAACATGAAGTCCTCCTCATGCAGACTTCTCGTTACCTTGAACCCCTGTAGAGAAATACAAACATGGTTAGTAGCTTCAGAATCTATAACCCAATTGTCTTTAGATTCTTCCACTAAACAACCCTCAAGATACAGGACATCGAAATTACCTTTTTGCTTTTGCATAGCCAAGTATTCTTGACAATCGTTCTTGAAATGTCCTTTCTTCCCACAGTGAAAGCACTTAGCCTTTTTGGGATCCACCTTTCGCTTCTTAGTCTTGGTAGACTTCTTAGAAGCAGGTGCATTTACCGCAAGCTTGTTCCCCTTGTTCTTCCCTTTTTCCTTCTTCCTTTTGGGATTAGGAGCAGGCGAACTAGGTTCAAGCCACATTTGCCTCTGCCTTAGATCCAGAACCCTTAAAATGTTCTCAAAGGCTTGCAACTTTTTCATCAATTCCGTTAAAGTCATCTCCTTCCAGTTAAGGTTATAGGATGCCTGAAACAAATCAAAATCCTTGGATAAGGTTTGGAAAACCATGACCAATTGAGTTGCAGCATCGATCTCAGCCCCATTTGCCTGAGCCTCATACAAATAAGCCATGACTGTCATCATGTACTACTTGATGGGAATTCCAACCTTCTGCCTGCAGTTCATGAGACCTTTGATAGCATCGGTCTTAGCCTGGACAGTTTGTTTACCAAACATGTCCTCCAGGTTATCCATGATCTGCCTAGCAGTTTGATGTTCCTCATGCTGTTTCTGGAGCACGTTAGACATGCTCGCCCGAATATAGCACATGACACTTAGGTTGGAATTGTCCTAGCGCTCAAGCGCTACAAAATCCCTATCAGGAGCATCGATCGGAGGCGTTGGTGGTCGAGGTTGAGTTTAGACAAAACTGTGTTTCTCAAAGTTTAGGACGATAAGCAAGTTCCTTTTCCAGTCATTAAAATTCTAGCTAGTTAATTTGTTTTGCGTAAGTATCACAGATAAATGGCTCGACATTTTGATATATAATAAGAAAATATGTAATAAGTACGAGCAAACATCCTATCAGTTTATTAAATATGGTTTTGTTATGAAACAAAAAGATCTATATGCAATCTTAATGTTCATATGTGAAACCCTTAAAACACATACCTTACAATGATAATTCCTAGCTTCCGCTTTCTAAGCTACCGAGGGGTAGTCATAGAATAACTAGCCAAGAACACGATCCCTTCCGATTAATACATATTTGTCCATAGAGCAAACTCTATTAAATATATATTAACTATCATTTATTTGGCCACTACTTTACATAACAGAGCCTCGAGGGAGGGTTAATGAATAAAGTAGCATGAGTGTGTAACCATCGTTTCTAATTTTGAATCCATATTTTACATCCACCACCGAGGGGTGATCTAAACATAAAATATGCCGAAAATTGTTATCCTTTCAGAAATCCAAATCAGTGTGCGCTCTAGGTAAGATACCTATCCGAAGGGAATTCCCAGGTCAAAACCGAGTAGTAGGCACTACTATGCGTAACTATTGGACCAACGATGGAGGCTGTAGGTCTTAGTGTGTAAAACCTTCTCCCACTCAAACTTTTAAAATAGGGTTTTTGTTTTTCACGCATAAACAATATTTATTGAGTGACATTCCTTAGTCTATATGCATGTTATCAATACATCACAAAATAGTATAACATATTCATCTAACAACACATCATCCATGGTTTGCAAATATGTAAATAGCCGTGGATCATGTTTTCATCCTAAAGAAAAGAAAATTGTAAAATTTACAAAAATTAACCAAAACATATATCGGCCTTCATTTGTAGATTCATGCCTTGTATCATTCTTCAATATGTATTCCTTCTCCAATATCACATCTTTTAAATTTAAATTTCAAAAAAGATTATATGTGATTTTTAATTTTAATAAAAATTACAAAATATAAAATTTAAATAAAAATCCGGTTTATTAAATTTTAAAATTTAAAATTTGAAATTTCCAAATTTCAAATTTAAATAACAAAATTTTAAAATTCATAATACTGTCCATTAAATTTAAATTTAAAATTTCAATTTTGATTTCAAATTATCAAGATCACATATCATTGGAAAATTAAATTTTCAAAAAGATTTTGTGATTTTTTTTTATTAAATAAAAACATTTTTTTAATAGAATAAAATTTCCAAAAATCAAAAAATCACATCCTTTGAAAATTTATGTACCTTCGTTCATTTCAATCTCCTTGAATCCATTGTAGCCCAAATTTTACAAAAAAAATTCTTACGCCGTTTCCGGCTTACAAAAATTCTAGGAATTGAAAGAATGACTTAGTGGTGATAATAGACCCGCATCTATTACACTTGAAAAACTTAGATACAAATTCTAACCTCTATGGAATCATGACTAGCAAAATGGAACAAGCATCATATATTATAAAAATAATATAAAGCATTCATTCATCATACATCCATTCATAATATATTTAACAGACTCAAAATAAAACCTAGAGTGTCACTCTCTAAAATATTTCATTAATGCATAGAGAGAAATTTATTTGATCAAATAATTTATGTTATATGCATGATCATGAGTTAGCTCTGATACCAATTGTTGGAAAATCGGATCCGATATCAGAGTTACGACGCAGCGGAAGTTTTAAAATTTTTATGCCGATTCGGAAAAGAAGCTCATGATGCATATAACAATAAATTAAATTCATGATCAAGCGTACCTTATTTCTTGGATTCCGGAATTGCTAGAGCGTTTGACCAACGTGTCTTCTCTACTATTCTCGAGTTCTACAGTCTCAGAGTGTGTGTGGGCACACGTTCTATGAATCCAAGTGACCGGTAAATGCTTTTCGAAGTCTAGATCCCTCCTTCTCAATTCCGATGTTCCTCGTGAGAATATGATCCAGCTTCTTTTTTCAAAACTACAAAACAGGAACCGGTTAACCTCCTATGAAAATAATCACTCGGTTTAACCTTCCTCACAGTTTTGATTTAATGGAATTTTCTTTCTTTTTTTTCTCTTTCACAAGATAGCCGAATTTTTGATGTGGAAGAAACCCAAATTGTTTTTACCTCTCACTCCCAAAAAATGTTTTTCCCTTTTGAAAAATACCAAAAAGTTAGTTTTTCAAGAACTCTGAGCCTTTATATAGAAGTCCAATCATTTTCAAAATTTATCTCCTTCTTGAAAAATAATTATTTTTCCGGATAAATTTGAACCAAAAGATCATAAACTTTAGGACTAGATTCATTGAACCTAAAAACGTTTTTCTAAGGGAAGATTATCATCAAAAAATTCAGCCACAAGAAGAAAAAGAGGTTGATTGGTGGTTCAAATTTTAAATCAATAATCTAGACTAGTCAAAAGATCCTAGTCCTATCTAGATTCAAATTTCTTTTAAATCTTTTCGAATTTAAATAAGATTCTCTTATTTGAATAAATATTTTCCATAAGCATTATCCATATTAATTAATTTAAATCAATGAAATATTTTAAATTTTCTTTCCTCACAAAAACCGTGCACCTCTTTTAATTAGGAAAGAAAAATCCATGAAATAATCTCCATTATTTAAATCAATTAATAATTTAATGTTATGAATATATTTGAATAATTTTGAAACAAAATTTTCTTCCCTCCACACAATTAAAAACCGTGCACCTCTTTTAATTAGGAGAGAAAAATTTTGTTTTTCAAAATTAAATAATTCAAACACAATCTTATTTCTAAATTCAAATTAACCAATCACATGTTGACAAATCATTTGTCTACAAATTTCACATGTCCAATCTTTTCTGGATTGCATTTAAGAGAGTACCATGTATAAATAGGCATTACTAATTTCATTTAAATTTATCAATCTCATTAGGAACAAATCCCGAGATGCTACATGAAACTATATGAGCTAATAGAGGGACCCAATGGAAATATGTAAAGAGGCTCCTATAATTGTGAAAAATTAATCCCAGATTAATTATTTATCAATTATCAACTTTAAAACTATTCCACTAAAAGTTTGAAGCTGAACTCCTGTTTACATACCGTATTACGAATGCTCTCTCACGTAATGCTTCTTCCATGATTTATTCATCGCTTTGCTTAATCCCCATATGTTATCCATGATTGAATTAAGGACTTTTTCCGTTTTACCTTTTCAATCATTTTAACGTAAATTTCCATTATTCTCTATTGAAAAAATCACCAATTGTAAAACTATACAATTGGTAAACCATCAAAGAACACAAAGTAAACCGATGGCCAAGATCTTGTTATACTATCTTTCAATCCCTAAATAATGCCTTTAAGTATATAACATGTACTATCATTAAGATAGCTATGGATTCCGTATCTATGAATTTTGATTTCTCCATCCATAAGTCATACACCCAAAACACAAGTATATTGACCATGAATTAACAGTGTCTCACCTTTAGTGCATCAAAGTACATAAGTCATGGATGCGAACTCAAGTAATCATTTCAGGATTAAGATTAATGCAGGATGATAATCAAAGCATTATTGAATCTTATAAACAGAATTATTAAAACCGAATCAATTAACACTTTAAGTCCAGTCCAATGTCATACATCAATACTGGTATACATTAAAGTTTCTACTCGGAACCTATCCGATGGTCAAGACAAACCATCCCTCCAAGGAAGTAGACAACCTTTACAATCTTATCATGAATAAGATCCCCAAATCTTATTCCATCGATTACGGACTATTTATTTAGACTGTTATCAAATTACCTCGTCTTCTATATATACCCCGTATACATATGGTAATTCGATATATTACCAACAGTCTAGGAGTATTTTATCTTTGCTCAAAATAATCATACAATCAACAAATGAAAATATATAGGACATAACTTATTAAACATGAATAACATCCTCTTATTAATATCAAAATGTTATATTTACAGAAAATCCCTAATATTGATTTTTTATCCTTAAGGCACATATAGATCCCAACAATGTGTCGTCCAATGATCAGCTCGTCGATGCTCTCACTAAACCGCTTACACACCTTTGTCTGAATGATTTACGGATCAAGATTGGCGTTCATTCCTTGAACTCCATCTTGAGAGGGCATAATAGGGAAAGTCACACAAAGTCAACCTTATGATTTATGAGAATGTTTTTAATTGTAAATATTTTCTCTAATTATTGTTTCCTAATTATGTAATTTCCATTTATATTAGGAGATGCACTTGTTTATATATTGTACTACTCATGTCAATGAAATATAGTTATTCTTAAAATTTCTACTTTATACTTCTTGTTAGAATAACCTACCAAATTACGGATTTTGTGTTGAAAAAAAAAAAAAAAACAGTATATTTGTAATTTACCACGATACTTTCTTGTAATTGGACACGGTCGATGACCCATGCCAATTTTGACAACATCTAGTAGATTACCATTTTTTCAGTAATCTACTAGATCACCATTCTAATTTCAGTAAGATAAGCTATCTTGACATTTTAATTATTTAATTAGTGGCACTTTTGATAAAATGTTACAAAATCATGCCTTGGATTGAGTTTTGCCACACAAGAAATAACTCTTGCAAGAAATGTCATAGATGATATTATAAATATTTATTTATCTATTTATTTTAAATACCAATTATAATTACTACTTGATAACCAAGATATAACCATGTGGGTTACAAGTTGGTTACCAAATGGTAACTAAATAGTTACCAACCGTTGGCAGGTTCCTGACTTGTAACCATCGCCACCACCTATCAATTGGTTACCAAATGGTATCTAATTGATTACCAACCGAACGCCTGCGGGTTCCTGATCGATAACCACCACCATCGGCAGGTAACCTGTTGGTTACCAATAGATTACCAACTGATTAACAATTGATTACCGGCCAAAAACTGCTGATTTCGCTAGATTTTCTAGGTTCCATCACCATAATATTTTAAAAAACACCATATTTATCATAAAAATAATAAAAAAATTCAACAATTAATAGTCATTACCTTCTCTACATATTCTGTCCAAAAGGTGTTAGCCGACTCTTTTGCCACGTGTCTTTTTATTCACTTCTAAAAACTCTCTCTTTAAACCTTAATCCTAGAATCAATGTAAGTTTATGGACTCAATCAAATAGTGATTTACTCCCAAAAAAAAAAAAAAAAAAGTATTTAAATCCATAATCATGCCCTTAAGGTGCAAGTTACCATTTTACTCAAACTATGTAAAGCTACAAATAGGGTTGCATCTACATCTAATAATACCTTTGCAAGAAGAAATTAGCTCCTCTCGCAAAATGCTTAAAAAGATCTTTCGAAGAAATGGAGATCCTCTGTCCTCTAATAAAGGTTTTTTTTTTTTTTTTGGTTGTCATGCTCGTTAAAACTACTCCACTAATAATATCTATTTATCATTTAAAGTCTAATTCTTTATGCACTAAAATCGCACTACAAGCATCATCGCGCAAACAGCAAAGAATTAAAATAAGAGATGGTAACTACCATAAATTTCACTGTTATTTATTTATTTTTTATTTACTAAGAAACTGTAGTATATCTAGTAATTAACAAATCCCTTTGAAAATTACCTTCAAATCCTTCCTTATAGATCGTCAGATTGAGAAAAATTATGTGAGATATTCCAAATTTTTCCGCCTAAACATTATAGAAAACATAAAGGGTATATGTAACTAAATATTAATAGTCCGTATCTTTCTCATCCGTTGTCTCTTATGCTGACTAAATACTAGATTTGGCGTAAGACTGGTGCACTTTGTCGGCGTTGTTTGCGCCAACGCGAGCGAGAGAATTGGAAGAGTAAGACAAAGAAGAAGACAGAGAAAGTGGAATGTTCCGAGTCATTAATAATACAAATAAATTTTAAGTTTTTGGCAAACAGTGAACAGGGTATAAGCATACCAGTACATGGATGGGCTAAGCTAATCTCGAGGACAACTTACAGACTTCTCAATCCTTACAAGCTCTTTGGCCACATCAATCATAAGTGGCCTATCTTCTCTTTTCCTGTGATTGCATTTCAAGGCCAATTCTAAGAAAGCTTCCAAATGCAGTTGCTGCTCTTCGCCAATGTCGCCTTCTAAAATTTTTGGATCAACAACTTCCATCCATTGTTCTTTTTCAATCAACGCTGTTATGTAATCGGCAAGAACATTTTATTTTTAGGTCTTTCCGGTCAAAAACATACTGTCCCGTTAGAAAGACACATAACAAGATCCCAAAGCCGTAAACATCAGTGCCCTCTGTGACAAGTGATGTATGAACATAATCAGGATCAGGGAATCCCGTAGTCCCACGCACTAAATCTTCGACATGTGTTTCGCCTTCAGGAATCGTTATACAGAGAGCGAAATCACATAATTTCGGATTGAAATCTTTATCTAGAAAGATGCTCGATGGTTTAATATCCCTGTGAACAATAGGCCTATCAAATGATGTGTGGAGGTAGGTAATTGCGTTAGCAATATCTTTTGCAACTTTCAATCTCATCTTCAAAGATAGCGATAAACCAGTAGAAGCAATGACTCCCGTCGAATTGAGATGCCCATGTTCCACATATTCATAAACTAATGCCGGTTGAGGAAACTCCAGGCAGCAACCTAACAGCTTAAGAACATTTTTGTGGCTGCTCATTTGCGAACCTACTGCAATGTCACGGTATGCTTCATTATTGTAACGGCTGTTGTACTTCTTGATTAAAACTGGACGGCCATCCAATGTGCCATTGTACCATTCTGCGAAGCTATCAGATTTAATACATGATATGTAGTAATATGTGGCTTCCTCGATTTCTTTGGCGGAGTAAGTCCGAATGGGGTTGCATCTCCATCTGCCTTTGCAAGAAGAGACAAGCTCCTCTAACAAATTGCTTCCGTTCTCTAAAAAATATCTCTGTTTTTTGTCCTTCTTCGTCAGTCCTACAAAAAATTTGCAGAAAAATCTTACTGGGGGTATTATACTATAGGAGGAAAAAAAAAAAAAAAAAACCTATATTTTTGTGGAATTATAAAATAATATGGATTTGGTTATATTTCCAACCAAACACATCTTGTTTAGTGCAAGGATAGTTTAAAACCCAACGGAAAGATCGGATAAACGAATTTAGTTTGCTTTCTCTGAAACGGCAAAGAAAATCTGTACATTCTAACGATCCATAAGTATACAAATTCTCGTACAACTCAGCAGAATGAAAACCATACTTGAGTATCTCTCAAAATAAATAAATAAATAGATAAAACATACCTGGGAAGCATAGGAAGCGACTTTCCATGGGGAGCTACTGGAAGAATGAAATTCTTGTAGTGACTCAATTTCAGATTGAATTTAACAAACAAGAGGAATAATTTAGAAGAACCGTCAACTGAAATTCTAAAATGTTGAATTTTTGAGAGAATAAAGGGCTACTTATTATATTTATAAAAGGTAGTCAATTGGACTCCAAAGACTTTTATCCACAACACGACAAAACTTGACTTGTAAGGTTGAACACCGTGTTGGGCTGGCGGGTCGTTGACTCAGAATATACTAGAGTAGTTCGAAGAACACTTGACTCCTTGACTTGTAAGTATAGTCCTCTTTATTAAAAAAAAAAAAAAAAGTACGTATATAAATTCCTTGACTCCTTATACAAATTAATATTAATTTCAATAAGAACACTTCTAAAAATTTTAGGGGGTATTTAGTGAATGAGTTTAGTTTAAGATTTTTAAATTTCAATAGTAATTTTTAAGAAAAGATAAAAAAAAATTTCAAAAAAGACAAAAAAAATTTTCAGAAAAATATAAAAATCATGATGAACAATTTAGTTTAAAATAAGTTTGAAGCCAAATATGCCCTTAGTTTCAAATCTAACATCATTTTTTAATACTTTCATTTCTAATACTATCACATCAAATTTTGTAGGTCTCATGTGTACTCAAAATATTGGAATAAAGAAAAAAATCAAGTAATAACATGAGACTAGAAATTTATTCAAACATAATTTTTTATTGTTTGGCTTTTGCTTTTTTCCAATATTTTGAGTACAACACAAGATGCTAAAATGTACATTCATCATCAGATTACAAGAATCAAAACCACGAAGCATCTAATATAACGCTATTATTAAAAATCTATGGATGAGGGTTGTCTTTCATCACATTACATGAATACTAAATAAATAACTAAAGACTTGATTACTCTCAGAATGTAAATTTTGGAAAGCACATATAATTTAAAAACTAATTTATAGAATAAAAAGCTAGCATTCAAGATACGAAATAACTAAATAGAAAAAAGAGAAATAGATTTTATTACAATGACACAAGATGAATATTAATCTTGACAGACAAAAGAAATGAATACAGTTAATATGATTTCTTTTATAATATTATTAGATACACATTATAATTTGCTCATAATGATAACTATTAATAGTAATTATCATAATTACTATATGTGTCATAATAATAATCACTACTAGCAATGGGTTTCGACATGAAAACTCTGGGCTATTTTTGAAAATTCAACTATATAGGACCCACAAAATCAATGTGACAATACTACAAAGAAAGTATTGATAAATGATCTATATATGAAATAAATTTTATTAGAAGTGTTATTATTGAAATTTAGAAGGGAATTTAGTATGGGGTTTTTATTGGGGTATATTTGATAACGTACACGTGTGGGATCACAAAATCTGATATAACAATATTGAAAATGAAAGTATTAAAATATAGTGCTATATTGAAAATTAAAATTTTAAGAATTGCAATAATTGAAATTAATCCTACACAATTATGATGCCATTCTGTATGGATTAGACTCTTGTCTCTTTTTTTTTTTTTTTAATCTTTTATGTTACTCTAATAATAACGAAGACGTATATAAAAAATGTCATGTTAATTAAGATATTTTATCTCACGTAGATTATAAGACTGTTAAAAAACAATTGCTATGTATGATTCCTTACTAACTAATAATGTTGTTAACTAAGCTAATTAAATATATACTGTCCTTGTGATACCTAAAAATTCATAAACTTGATTCATGAACTATTATTGTGGATTTATTTCATTAATATACTTTTGATGAATCATTTTGATGATTATGAAATTTCAAGATCATGAATGATTGCATATGTATCATCGGTGTGATGATGTCAATGATATAACAACGTCAAGTTTCTCTATTTAATGAGAAATTTTAAATACATGAAAGATGAGTTTAACGACATATAAATTTATTACCAAAATTTTATTATGTCGTATTAGGGGGATAACGATAATTTTTGGGAAGAACCCCGATTTTTATTAGTAGGTCGACTTAATGATCTTAGTATTTATTTTGATAATATCAATAGTTAAGTTTTGAGAAGGTGATTAGGAAATTAATGTGTCATATAAATAGAAGATGAGTGATTAGTATTTACTTATAGAAAATCCAAAGGTGGAAGATTGATCAAGAATTGTGCTTAAATTTGAAATCAATGGTGTAGATTTGATGCTAAAGAATTCTAGGCAAATCAATGGCCAAACTTTGGATGATAGGTGACCAATGAGAACTTAGGGTAAGGATTAGTGTGATGGAAGATCCAATGGATGAAAATAAAGATGACAACTTTGGATCAATGGTGAAAATTAAAAGAAAGAAAAACAAAATAAAATTGACTAGAACAAAGAGGGATTCGGTTTTTGAGTCTCAAAGTAAGGGGAAATGTGAACAAATGAGAAAAGAAGAAAGTGGTGCAT
The DNA here is from genome assembly GCA_009761775.1 of Ficus carica. Lineage (NCBI taxonomy): Eukaryota > Viridiplantae > Streptophyta > Magnoliopsida > Rosales > Moraceae > Ficus > Ficus carica. The sequence continues at coordinate 37,243 of VYVB01000553.1, forward strand.
GCATGCAACCACATGTAAGAGATGACATGGTTTATTTTGGCAAGTTGACCCAAGGAAGAGACAAGTGAAAGTGACCTCTTGTCTCCACCTTGTTGAACCAAAATTTCACTCCAAACCCCTCCCAAAAGTGGCGGCAATGCAAGGGTTGATTCAGTCAAAAATTTCCAATTTTACCCCTCAAATTACAGCTCCCTTAAGGTGAAAGTTGGCTGAAGATAAGCCCTTAACATTTCATTTTGTTCTCATACAAATTAAGCTCAAACACCCTAGCTCTCTAGCCACCACCAAGCTCAAAACAAAAGAAAACCACCAACACTATTCTCCACCTCCAACATATCTCTAGCACCCTCCTTTATCTATTTTCAAGCTCTATCACCAAGATCGAAGGAGTGTGAGACGGAGTTAGAGGACATTTCACTAGAGGTAACCTAGTGGTATTCTTTGTGTTTTAGTCATTTTTGGAGAACTAAAGCATGATGTTTAGTTATGATCTTAATGTTAGACTTCTTCTGACCTAGGAAAAAGTTTTGAGAAGAACTTTGGAGGTTCGAGATCTTAAAGGATCCACGGAGCATTTTGGTATGATCTATGAACTTTGTTAAAGTTTGTAGTTGTTGTGGTGATATAGCATGCATTAGAAACTTTGGTATGAAAAATAAATTATATGTTAAGATTCTACAGAGGATAAGCTTCATTTTAGGCTTTGGAATTACTTGGTTTGCTTTTGTATGTCTAAAGTTATGTGCATTTGAAGTTGTGACACAAAACTAGAGAGAAAATGAACCTCCGAGACACAGCATAGCCACGGGTTTATTATACTCCAAACCCTTTAGACTCAAAATTTTGGATTGTAAGTTAGAGAACTAAAAATTAGATTCTTTGATCTTTCCAACAAGGTATCATACCCCTTGAACAGATAAATGTGCAATTTGGCGAATTTTACAAGTTTGGACTATGAACTGAAAATCCTTGCTGGAATCCTGTACTAACCACGGGTTTTGTAGATTTTGAGTTAGTAAACCATAACTTTTTGTAAAACTGTTTTATCATACAAAATAGACATTATAAGCTTTCCAATGACATATCTTTTGTCTTATTTGGACTTGGAAATAAATTGTTATGACTTTTCTAATCTTACCTATGAATCTGGATTTGTGGTTCAAATGTGAAACCAACAGTAACAAAACCTAAGTTTTTGATATGAAACACTCAAGTGCTAAAGGAAATAACTTTACCACTGTAAAATAGACGTCTTGTTCAAAATGAGATATCATGCGTTTAAAACGGATATGTACATAAATTTTAATAAATCCCTTAAAATTGTAGTGTAATCTGGTAAACCGAGATTTTACCATAAGGCACTTAGAAAAACGTCCACATTAATGTTTGAAATGCTTGAAATCTTGGAAAATAAGTTATAAAGACAGAAGCTAGATGTTTCAAGCTTTCCAACAAGTCATCAAGTGTCCAAAACAGAATTATACCCAAATCAAAATAAATCTTACAAGTTAAAATCCTACACCGATTAAAGTAATTAAACATTAAATGTGACATAAGGGTAAGTCATAGCATATGAATATATTTAGTTATGAAATGAGTTGATTTTAAGTGTATGTTCAAATAATGTAAAAAACCCTAACTTCATAAAGTTGAATCACAAGTTTTAATGGGCTAAGATAAAGTACACTGAGGGTTACTGGGCATATACCAAGAGATTACCTTAGTCCAATTAAATAAACATAACTAAGGGGACTAGACTAACCCAATAATAAAATAGAGATATACCCTTACGTGACTCCTTGTCACCTTGATTGATTTATTAATTAATTACTTAATTAATTAATTAACTATAAATACATAACCTAATGTAATTAATAAAGTAATTAATTAATTGATTGATCAATAATTAATTAATTAATTATAAGAGTTAGTATATGATAATTAAGATTATTATGTTGAATAACTACATAATTATAATACATGATTAGTTAGAGATTAATTAATCATTAATCATTAATCATTAATCTTTGATATAATTATCAAAATAATTGGGGATGATTAACTAGAGATTAATCAAACATTAATAATTATGTTAATCAAATTATTAATTATTACTATTGGAATTAATAATTATTAATTATTGTATGGGAAAGAATATTTAAGTAACATAATTAAATTATTAACAAGATAATTATTAATAAGTCAATTAAAATTATATAATTTAATTATAATTAATCAATTAAATAAAGTAATAAATAACTACTACTTAATTAATTAGTTAATCAATCAATTAATCAATTGATTAATTAATTAATCAAAATAATTAATTAAATAATAATTAGTAGAAATCTATTTTAACACTTAATAATTAATAAGAATAAAATATTAAGATTAATTATGATATAAGTAAATTAAGTTCACTATAGTTAATAAAATAATTGAATAAATGAATAAAGTAATATAACTATGATTCTATCTTATAATAAGATATTGTTAAATCAAGACAATTTCTCAAATTTGCATAGTATGAGATACAACTCCAGAAGTTTAAGCACATAAGACAAGTAAGTACAAACTTCACCTATAGTATGGAACAAAATGTTCTTCTTTGTTGATGCTCTACGTTTGTTATGACTTGACTTGATGATGTGATGAGTATATGTGATGCCCTAGAAATTCATAAGCTTGATTTATGAATTATTATTATTATGGATTTTTTTCATTAATTTACTTCTAATGAATTATTTTAATGGATATTAAATTTCAAGATCATGAATCACTGCATATGTATCATCGGTGTGATGATGTCGATGATATAACAATGTCGAGTTTCTATATTTAAATGAGAAATTTTAAATACATAAAAGATGAGCTGAACGACTTTTAAATTTATACGAAAAATTTATTATGTCGTATTAGGGGGATAACAATAATTTTTTGGAAAAACTCCGATTTTTATTAGTAGGTCGATTTAATGATCTTCGTATTTATTTTGATCATACTAATAGCTAAGCCTTGGGAGTATGATTGGGGAATTAATGTGTCACATAAATAGAAGATGAGTGATTAGTATTTACTCATAGACTAAAGGTGGAAGATTAATAAAAAATTGTGCTTGATTTGAAATCAATGGTGTAGATTTGATGCTAGAAAATCCTAGGCAAATCAATGGCCAAACTTTGGATGATAAGTGACCAATGAGAGCTTAAGGTAAGGATTGGTATGATGGAAGATCCAATGGATGAGAATAATGATGACAACCTTGGATCAAGGGTGGAAATTGGAAGAAAGAAAAACAAAATAAAAATGAGAATCCTAGGGGGGAATCCGGATTTTGGTTCAAGAAAGCAAGGGGAAGTGTGAACAAATGAAAAAAGAAAAAAGTGGTGCATGCATGCAACCACATGTAAGAGATTGCATGGTTAATTTTGGCAAGTTGACCCAAGGAAGAGACAAGTGAAAGTGACCTCTTGTCTCCACCTTGTTGAACCAAATCTTCACCCCAAAAACCCTTCTTGAAGTGGCAGCAATGAAGGAGGATATCTGTAACGACCTGACTTTTTGAACCGTTAACTAGCTTACTTATTCTTATTTAATTTAATCTTAATACTTATTTACGTTTGGTTCTAAAGATACATAATTTTTTTTTATAAACTATATTTGTACTACAAACTAAATTTATCAAAACTTTTAACTGAGGGAAATGGAAACTTTTAGATGATAAATATCATATTAAAATTCATATTTAGATAATAATTTTAAAAAAACTATAATTTCATGTTGATTAAAACGAACAAGTCTAAAGTATTTTTCTCGTAAAATACTCATACTAATTTAATAGTATCAAAACATTGGATCATAGTTATAAATATAGTCGTTACAAAATAATTTATGAGGTCTAAATGCGGAAATTAAATTCGTGGTGGTATCCCACTCCCTTCCTTCATCGTCTCCGCACAGCTTCGCCGGTCTATGAAATATCTAAGTAACGGGCTGCTTACCTGCGTTACCTACAGCACGAACACACAGGTATGAGCTTTCACTCAGCAAGTACAAACAATATCTCACAAAATATTTTCACAAAATCATATCATCACACGTAACATTAAGAATGTTCAAAAGTGCATGTGAATATGTGTGTTCATTTATGCTTCATTATATACATATCATGTCTTACTAAGGGCCCCTATGTCGTACCCATATGCGCGCAACCAATGGGGAGTTAGGGGAGCGACCCTCTAACAGCCTCCAAGGTCATATCTTATAACTTTCGTTCTTATCATATCATCTCACTAATTGGAGGTTGGTACGACACTTAATCCTATCTTTTATTTGCCTCATTCTTATTAATGGTGACAATGTGTAGATTTACATGTCACTATGCATCTATCATTATGGTATCAATATCTGTGAGGCATGTCATCATGTCGATGCAAGAGGAATTATGCACATCAATTACTTAATCAAAGCAATACGTATAATTCATATGCTCATCACATCATCAAGTCAAGTCATAGCGAACGTAGAGCATCAATAAATAAAACATTTTGTTCCATGCTGTATGTGAGGTTTGTACTTACTTGTCTTATATGCTTAAACTTCCGGAGTTGTATCTCCTACTATGCAAATTTGAGAAATTATCCTGATTAACAATATCTCATTATTAGATATAATCATAGTTATATTACTGAGGTATGTTCACTAATATTAAACCACATGGTACTAACATATTTTAAGTCATAAGATAAGACAAGCAAGGTGTCGTACCAACCTCCTATTGATGCGGGAGGATTATGTATGTTTAAGAAAATTCTCAAACCTTCTGTTGATGCGGAAGGGTTATGTTTTAAGATTCCCAGAATTGTTAGTGACCTTGCAAACCTTAACTTTCTGTGGATTGCGCGCATTTGATACGTATACAAGGGGCCCACATGTTAAACAAGATAATAAGTTCAAGTCATAATTGATCATAAAAGATCCATAATTGATCATAATTAGTTCATGCATAAGTTGCACAATATTTGACATGTTTTTGTGAGATTATGTTTGTACTTGCTGGGCGAAAGCTTATTAGTATATTTCATACTGTAGGTAAGATGCCTGCAGCTTTACTTGGTGGGCCATGGAGACAATGCAGCAAGTGAAGGGCGGTGTGGGATACCACTATGCAGATTTTTCAGCAAACTTTTTAAATTATGAACTAGTATATGTATGATTAAGTAGTATGTACCATGTTATGTATGTGATGTTTCAAAAGTCCAGTTTAAAAGGTTATGTGTTAGCTTTTAATCAGTTTTACAAGTAATGGGTAGGCATGGTGAAGTTTACCCTTATGGACAAGTTTAATTAATAGTTATGAAGGAAAAAAAATTTATTCTGAAATTTCTGTAATTTCAAGTATTAGAAACTAAGAAGTAAGTTAAGTAAGTACAGTAACGGCCCACGTTTACGTAGTCGGCCCTACGTGGATGGTCGGGGTGTTACAAGTTATAGTTTGCACGGTCCACAATTTTCAAAGAAATCGAAGAAGATATTCCCGAAATACCTCAATAGAAATTTAATTTTATGGAGTACAACTAATTAACATCAAGAGTTGACATCAATGATCTTCTTTCAGATAAATAATATATAATATCCACATTTATTAACAAAAAAATTATAAATTTATAATATTAATATCAATAAATAATAAATTTACATTTATGATGTTATGTTAGATGTCATTGGTCGTCTCATATCTGTCAAAGGCATCGAAGAATCCAGTATAGGCAACAGACTAGTCAAAAGGTGAAATCTAACCTTTCAGGATATCAGATAACTATAAATTACATGTTATTATAAACATATTTTCAATAGATTGACAATCAATTATTAATAAATTATTAATTTAAATTTATTATATTTCACATAGAAGAATCACTTAACATAACTCTTTGGAGAGAAATTGCAGAAAAGTTTGATGAAAATGCAGTTCAAAGAATGTTTGAACCAGTTGTGATTGCCTTTACAGCCATGATAGCCAAATAATATCTTGGTAAGTATATATATAATAAAAATAATACAAATTTATCTCAAATAACAATAATAAACATCTTCGATCATTAGTTTTAATAATTATAAATATAAAGGTGGAGTTTACATAGCAACTACTTCTAAAACCTAATATTATTTTGATCCAAACATTGCCGAATCAAATAAAATTAAAAAAAGGCATTATAAATATTTATTGCGAGAATATTTTAATTATTTATATTTTACAATTTTCTTAAAAAAATTTACATTGTTTAATATATTATCTATTTATAGGTTTAGTCATTCCATTCAAGGAATAGACTTTATTTCTGCATCAACCAAAAAACCGCTATCATTGGAAGAACAAAAAACTATGAATAGATTTATGACAGCGGAACTCCGAGCCTTAGATCCATATCAAAATCATGTAACTATTCATTTATTATACCCCAATTATAATATATCATTTGTTAAACATTCATTATTCAAACAACATGATAAAAAATTTACTACAAAAGCAAACATCACTAAACTTGATGCACGATAAGCTTAGTTATACAATGCATGTCCATGCTGCTACAGACAAGTCAAATAATCAGGGACTTCATGGTGGTGCGATACCCACGTATATTTAACGACAATGCCAGTTAGATGGTAATATTATTTATCTTTATTATAAATTTTTTTTAAAAAAATCCCTAAATAGTAAAAAATTAAATTGATTTTAATATTTACAACAGATACAAAATCAATGCTCGAATCGAGGATAGCACTGGCAGAATGAATATTGTCATGTTTGGAAAAACTGTCCAATCATTGATGAATAAACCTTGCTCCATACTGACAATTCAAGATGGATACACTAATCCAAACATCCTTCTTCCTCTCCTCGATCAACTTAAAGGCATATCAAAAATATTTTTGATTCAATTTCGTCTAAAAGGTTCTTTTATTGATGCAACAGTTGTAAAAACTTTTGACGATGATGAATCACCAATGTTATTACCTGCACCACTAACTGAATCCCCCAAAGACATCCCACCACCAGTATCATCTTTGGACCCAGAAACACCACAGTCAGAAAGTAAAAAAACTGCAAAAAAAAAAAAAAAAAAAAAAAAAAAAAAGTTATATTTTACCCAACCCATAATAGAAGTTGAATCAATGTACATTACTATTCATAATTTGTTTCAAAATTTTTTAATTTCCTTACTCAACATATGTATTCATAAATTACAAATTATTATACAAGTATATCTGTTATTATTTCAGCCCTCAGCAACATCATCATCCAACAGAAATCCAAATATCTTCAGCGAACTCATCCAAAAAACGAAAGGAAATAAGGTACAATTATCTTTTGCATATAATTACATATTATATAATCAATACTTATTACAATTTTATTTATAAATATCAAATAATTTTTTTTTCACCATAACAGATCAGAAGCAAAGCTGAAGAAAATATAACACGATTGATAACATTTTAGCTAAAAATGTTTCCATTGCGACAACTTTATTTGTAAACATATATATATATATATATGTTTGTTTGTATATATAACTTCGACATTTAAATATAAACTTGAGTGTATATATTTTAATATTTTTATAGTAAATACTAAAAAAATATATAAATTTATTGTAATTATATTATTTATCTTAACCAACTATCTTTTTTTTATGCTATTTTTTTCATTTATTTATTTATTTTTCCTCATCCCCGCGCAACGTTAAACTAGTATATAGTTAGGCAAAGGAATCTCCTCAAACCAAACAACTTGTTTATCTATCCTAAGATCATATTTAGCTAGGCCATGTTCTATTAGCAACCTTGACGAGTGGCTGATAAGGCTGCCAAAACGGAAGGATCACCCATATATATATATATATTAAACCAGAAAACGTGCAAATCTGGCTTGCAATGAAGCCCCCATTTTATTTTTCCTTTAAAGAAATTCAGAATTCAAAATAAAAAAGACAGACAATAAAAATCAACTCTTCAGAGATCGCATACAAACTTAATCAAAAGTTGGTGTTATTTATGCATCTTAAAATCATTTCCACTATGAACACGAAATTTATAAATACTTTTCTTTCAGGATCAACATATTATTCGATTCCTCAAAAAAAAAAAAAAAAAAAAAATTCCGGGAGCAAGTACATAATTTCCTAACTTAACGTTCTTAGGATTCGGATCTTCAATATCTACAACTCTATTTGAAGATGATGTAATGTTTCTTTGATGCTTCTTGTTATGTTGTTTTCAATCTACAACTCTATTCAGATCTTAAAACCCCATGTTGTTTCTCTCATTTTAGACTTTTCCAAAGTAGGCAAGTAAAGAATTCAAAACTCTCCATTTGTAGATGTCTTCAACTCTGTGTATTGAATCTTCTAAGGACAAATGTGAAATCTAATAATAATTGAAGACTAAACTCAAAAACATCAAAATCTGAGCATACAGCTTGTGCGTCAACATAGTTTTCTGTCCTGACGAATAGTCACTGAAACTTGAAAAATCTCAGACTGAAATTGAAAGAATCAAACTGAAATTTGTAACAAACTGTTAATGAGCTCCCCTCATACATTATAGATACTTTATATAGGACATAATGTATTATTCTCTCTTTATCCATGAAAGAGAGAATTTTACTCAAACTCTATTCAATCCACAGATCACAAATTAAGAGGTATTAATACTAAGAACTCAATTACTTAATAGTATGTTCGGTTGGAAAGAAAAGAAAATAAGAAGAAGAGAGTGATAGATCACCTAGATGAGAGAAATGGAGAAGGATGGAGGTGTTCTTTCTCTTATAATATTTGATGCACAATCCCTTCGACAATTTCTCCAATTTAAGGGAGATCAAAATAAGAGTGTTTTCAAAGATTTAGAGTCCCTCACCTAATCTCTTCTTCTCATACTAAATAATCATGAATACCAAAATCCTTCTGATAATCCTTTCACTCCTCTCTTTCCTTCCATTTTTCTATCTTTACCAAACACATTCTGAATAATAAACCAAATAACGTCAGATTCTTCATATTACTTTTAAAGTCTTAAAAGAGACTATGTTTAAAGAAACTAAATAGGGATGGAAAGACAATTATTTTGGACCTCTCGGCTTTGACCATCCAAGGCAATGATTTTCATTGAGTTGGCTGCCACCTCTAGAGCTCCACATCAACATCATTAACGTGTGGTCAGTAACAAAACCACAAAATTTGATTAGGGGAGCTAATAACTATGTAAGAAAATTTTAAGAGATATAAATTAGATTTCTCATTTTTTAAAGGTCCTTTATGTAACTTTTAATATATAAACTCATATATATACATAGATATATAAGAGGGAACACAAATTTAAGGGGGCTTATGCCCCACCCCCGGCGAGGCCTTACTTACCTCCGTGCATGTGTGTAGTCCATGGCAACAAATTTGTTATCATTGAGCTGTTTATTTTTAATTTGAAACAACAACCTTTTACTATCTATTAGAATTGTAGTTTTAATCGTTAGATCAACTTTTTAATAGTACGATATATTAGTTCTTAGTATTTATGTTAAAAATTTACATCGTGCAACAAAATTATTCTCATTCATTTATCAAAACATTGGGGACACAATTTAGTAGTTATTTCATACATGACCTAATTATAAGATATTAAGTTCGAATCCTCCGACTCCAAATTCGAAAAATGTATATGTACACACACACATATACATCTGTACATATATAAGAAAGCTGAAAATGAGTTATTATTCACCCATTTCATCCAAAACGCACATTTTGGGGTATTGATTTCTTTCTGACACACGTAAAGGGTGGGGAGAGAAAGAGATGGAGAGAGAGAGAGAAAGAGAGTGAGTACTTTTGTTTTGTTGTGAAACTTTGTGGATGCCACCCTACTAGCTTTTATTCAAGATTGTTTGGAACAACCTACTTTTATTGAAAGAAGTTGGTTGATAAGCATTTTGATTGCTAAGTTATCAAAAAGTTGATGGCCTTGGGTTCCTATAAAAGGGCTTTCATTCATCTAGTTTGAAAAAAAAAAAAAAAAAAAAAAAAAAAAAGGAGACGAAAGAAAAGTCTGTAGAGAAGAGAGAGAGAAGCAATAGAGAGAAGAAAAGAAAGAAAGTAAGAGGGATAAATCTGTAAGTAAAATTTTTATCTTCTCTAATTTTATGTGTTCTATTATTAGTTATTTTCTTATCTTAATATTTTACTTTACATTTATAACACGTTATCAGCATGAGAGCTCTATTTGATATCAATTTTAGTGAGGATATTGGTGCTTTTTATACTCTTTGGTAAGCCATAATATTCCATATATCATTATCATGCTTGTTCATTTAAATATTTTTACGAAACAAATATTGAAATTATCTTTGATATTTTATGTACATTTCTAACTCTTGACTAACACTAATTCTTACCTTTAATACATGAACTCTGATTTATATATGTATATGCTAACTTTGTTAATGGTTAATTGTCAACGTATTTATCTAATTATCTCTTGTTACATTCATAACATTTATATTTGTTGCATATTTATTGTATTTTTGTTGTTCTTGACCTAAAAGTATATATTCCATATTTGTCATTTATGTTGATTTTCTGATTTTCTATTTACTAATTAAATAATTTTTCTGTTTATAATAATAGTTTTTCACAATGTCAAATATCTCGAAGCTTAAGTTTGTTGCACTTAATCTTTTGGGCAAAAATTACTTGTCATGGACACTTGACGCTGAAATTCATCTTGATGCCATGGACCTTGGAAATATTATTAAGGAAGGAAATGATGCATCCTCGCAGGATCCGTTAAGGCAATGATATTTCTACGTCATTAACTTAATGAAACATTGAAATTTGAATTCCTTACGGTAAAGGATCCATTTGTCCTCTTGCAAAGTTTAAAAGAAAGGTATGACTACCGAAGGGATATAATACTTCCACAAACCCGCTATGAGTGGATACATTTGCGGTTGCAGGATTTTAAAATAGTTGACAAGTATAACTCTGCAATCTTTTGTATTACTTCTTTTTTAAAATTATGTGAAGAAAATATTACTAAAAAAGACATGTTAAAAAAAACTCTTTCAACTTTTCATGCCTCAAATATGCTCTTGCAATAGCAATGTTGAGAGCGTGGTTTTAAAAAATATTCTGAGCTAATATCATTTCTTTTTATTGCTGAGCAAAATAACGAGTTTTTAATGAAAAATCATCAATCTCGCTCAACTGGCTCTGCACCATTCCCTGAAGTGAATGCTGCATCACATGAGAAAAATCCCATGGCATTCACTGAAGCAAATGTTACATATTTCAACTATAGTGTTTGTGGTTGTCGCCATGGACATGGCCGTGACCATGGTCATGGTCGTAATAATTCCTGACATCGTGGTGGTTATGACAGTAACTCCTCAATTTTTAAGAAAACTCCACATCACCATCAGATGTGGGAAAATAATGAGGAGAAACGAGAAAAGGGAAAAAGTCCCAAGAATAAAGACAACATTTGCCATCGATGTGGTATGAAAGGACATTGGGCTCGTACTTGTTATACACCTAAAAATCTTGTAAACCTTTATCAAGCTTCATTGAAGAAAAAAAAAAAAGGCATAAAAAAAATATTGTTGGTCATCCCATGGATCTTACATATCTGGATATGTTTCAAATTTCTTTGAAAACCTAGAAGGAAAAATAGATCACTTGACTGCAAATGGAAATAACTTTGATGCTTAATATTATGCTAGTGCTAAATAATGGTGTGTTTTTAATTCCTGTGTAATATCTAAATTCTCAGCACATTATTTCTTTATTATAATGAATAATCCTCTTTTATCAATGCTTATTGCTCCTTTTTTGTTTTTATTCTTTATGAAGAACATGGCATTTACTAATAGTAACTCCAAGGGTAATTGCGAAGAACTAAGTTTGGCAGACAGTGCAACAACACACACAATTCTGAAAGATGAAAAGCATTTTTCAAATTTGACATTAGACGAAGCTAATGTAAATACAATCTCAGGTGCTGCAAACCTGATTGAGGGCTCTGGAAGAGCCACTATGATGTTGCATGGAGGAACACAATTTGTTATACACGACGCATTATTATCTAGCAGATCCATAAGAAATCTACTGAGTTTCAAAGATGTACATCGTAATGGATATCATATTGAGACCACAAATAAGAATAATGTAGATATCTCTACAATATTTCTAGAGTCTCTGGACAGAAGCAAATATTAGAAAAACTACCTACTTTCTCTTCCATGTTACATTATACATATATTTACAAAATTGAATCACATATGGTGATGACCCAGAAAGCTTCTAATCCAAAAATGTTCTTTCTTTGGCATGACTGTCGTGGTCACCCTGGGTCAATAATGATGCAACAAATAATTGAGAATTCACATGGACATCCATTAAAGAACTAGAAGATTCTTTTGTCCAATGATTTTATCTGTGCTGCTTGTTCTCAGGCAAATTAATTATAAGGCCATCTCCATTGAAAGTTGTAATTGAGTCTCCTGAATTTTTGGAGAGAATTCAAGGAGATATGTGTGGGCTTATACAGCCAGCATGTGGACCATTTAGAAATTTTATGGTGTTAATAGATGCCTTAACATGTTGGTCACATGTTTGTTTGCTATCTACTTGCAATGTTGCATTTCCGAAATTTCTTGCTCAAGGAATCCGATTAAGGGCACTATATCTAGATCATGCAATCAAGACAGTTCATCTTGATAATGCTAGTGAATTTACTTCCCAAGCATTTAATAATTATTACATATCAATTGGGGTTACTGTGGACCATCCTGTTGCCCATGTACATACACAAAATGGTCTTACTAAATTGTTTATTAAACGTCTCTAGTTAATAGCTAGACCATTGTTAATGAGAACAAAATTACCTGTCACTACTTGGGGACATGTCATATTGCATGCTGTAGCACTTATTCGTATCAGGCCGACAGGCTGTCAAAAATACTCCCCGCTACAACTTGCATTTGGGCAAGAGCCAAATATATCCCATCTACAAGTTTTTGATTGTGTAGTATATGTTCCAATTGCTCACACCAAGATGGGTCCTCAAAGAAAATTGGGAATTTATAATGGATTTGAATCCCCTTCCATTGTCTAATATCTTGTACTCCTGACGGGTGATATTTTTACGGCACGATTTGCCGATTGTCAATTTGATAAAACAGTTTTCCCAAAATTAGGGGGAGAAAAGAAAAGGTTAGAAAAACAAATTGAAATTTCATGGAATGCATTATCAATTTCTCATTTTGATCCTCGCACTAATTAATGTGAACTTGAAGTTTAAAGAATTATTCATTGCGGAATATTTCAAACCAATTGCCATGTGCATTTATTGATACAAAGAAAGTGACCGAGTCACATGTACCAGCTGCTAATGTTCCAGCTCGAATTGATGTCCCTGTAGGACAAATTTAAAATACGGCAGCTAATGAGTCTAAGGCATGCCAGAAATGTGGTAGACCTATCGGTTCCAAAGATAAAAATCCATGGAAGAGAATAGGAAAAACTAAACAAATTGATACTCCTGAAAAGATTAGTGCTCCTGAAGAGACCATATTGCTAGAACAAAATGACTGATATAAACAAATATATGACCCCAAAAGTGGTCCTTTTCCTGAAGATATTGAAAATTTTGAGATCTCCATAAATTTTGTCATTACAAGAAAACAATAGAACTATGATAAAATTATTGTCGACAACGTATTTGCATATGAAGTAGCGCTTGATATAATGAAAGAAAGCAAGGATCATGAACCAAAATCCGTCTTAAGCAAGGATCATGAACCAAAATCCGTCTTAGAATGTCGACGAAGACAAGATTGGCCAGAATGGAATGATGCAATTCATGCAAAATTAAATTCACTTGTGAAACGAGAAGTATTCAGACCTATAGTCTAAACACCTGAAGGTGTTAAACCCAAAAGACACAAATGGGTTTTTGTACACAAACGTAATGAGAAAAATGAAATCATGAGATATAAAGGATGACTTGTTGCACGAGGCTTCTCGCAAAGACCAGATATTGATTATGAGGAGACATATTCTCCAATGGTGGATGCAATAACAATTAGATATTTGATTAACCTGTCAATCTCAGAAGGACTTGATATGCATCTAATGGACGTGGTAACCGCATACTTATATGGATAACTAGATGGTGATATTTATATGAAAATCCCTGAAGGTTTTAAGATGCCTGAAGCATCTAATTCAATACCTCTGGAAATGAACTCAATCAAATTACAAATATCTTTGTATGGTTTAAAGCAATTCAGACGCATGTGGTACAATCGCCTTGGTGAATATCATTTAAAGGAAAGGGTTTGTAAATAATCCTATCTGTCTATGCGTTTTTATTAAGAAATCAAAATCTGGATTTAATATCATTGCTATATATGTTGATGATTTGAATATTATTGGGACTCCTGAAGATTTTGATGAAACAATAGCATACTTAAAGAAAGAATTCGAGATGAAAGATCTCGGAAAAACAAAATTTTATCTCGGCTTGCAGATCGAGCATTTTGTCAGATGAAATATTTGTCCATCAAGCAACATATATAGAAGAGATCTTTAACCGCTTCTATATGGAAAAGGCCCATCCATTGAGAACCCCAATGGTGGTGTTGTCACTTGATGTGAAAATGAATCCTTTTCATCCTAAAGAAAATAACGAAAAAATTCTTGGTCTTGAAGCACCATATTTGAATGCTATTGGTACCCTTATGTATCTAGCTAATTATACATGACCTGATATTGCTTTTTCTGTGAGTTTACTAGCTAGATACAGTTCTACACCAACTAAAAGACACTGGAAGGGAGTTAGACATATATTTCGTTATCTTCATGGAACAACTGACATGGGTTTAATTTATTCTAAATATTCAAAATCACAGTTAGTTGAATTTGCAGATGCTGGATATTTATCTGATCCACATAAAGCTCGGTCACAGACATGTTATGTATTCACTTATGGTGATACGACAATATCATGGCGCTCCAGAAAATAAAGTATTGCTGCTACTTCAAAAAACCATGTTGAAATACTTGCATTGCATAAAGCAAGCCGGGAATGTGTATGTTTGAGATACATGGATCAACACATCCAAGAGACATGTGAATTGAACTCGAATCATGGAAGCCCAACAGTATTGTATGAAGATAATACAACATGCATTGTTCAAGTCAAAGGAGGCTACATCAAAGGTGACAAAACAAAGCATATTTCGCCAAAATTCTTCTTCACACATAAACTACAAAAGAATGGTGATATAGATGTTCAACAAATTCACTCATGCGATAATCTAGCAGACCTCTTCACTAAAGCACTTCCTACTGCAGCATTTGAGAAATTGGTGTAAAATATTGGAATGTATCGACTTAAAGATCTTTGATGAATTTCAAAATAGCACCAAAATGTTTACATGAGAGAGAGAAAATTGCACACTGCACTCTTTTTTCTTAGCCAAGGTTTTTGTCCCACTGGATTTTACCTGGCGAGGTTTTTAATGAGGCAGTTTTTCAAAAGTGTGATATAATAAGAATATTGTACTATTTTTCCTTCACTAGGATTTTTTCCACATGGTTTTTTCCTAGTAAAGTTTTAATTAGGCATATTCTTATAGGGTGAACGTCCAAGGGGGAGTGTTGTGAAACCTTGTGGATGCCACCCTGCCAGCTTTCATTCAATATTGTTTGTAACCTACTTTCATTGAAAGAAATTGGTTGATAAGCTTTTTGATTGCTAAGTTATTAAAAAGTTGATGGCCTTGCGCTCATATAAAAGGGCCTTCATTCATCTAGTTTGAAGCAACAAAAAAAAAAAAAAAAAAAGTGGGAGACGAAAGAAAAATATGTAGAGAATAGAGAAAGAAGCAGGAGAGATTAGGGAAATAGATAGAAGAAAATAAAGAAAGTAAAAGGGATAAATCTGTAGGTAAAAATTAATTAAATTATACTTTTATCTAATTTATGTGTTATATTATTAGTAATTTTCTTATCTCAATATCTTAATATTTTACCTCACATTTATAACATGTTTTGTTTTGTTTGTATTTTTTTTTTCATTGACATGGGGGGTGGGGGTTGGGTGGGAGGGAGGGAGGGAGGGAGTGGGGTGGGCTTTTTAGTCCAATTTTATTTTTTTGCTCTTTTAGCTTAATTTTTTTATATTTTCATTTTAGTCATTTTCTATATAGGTCTATTTTTGACATTTTAGTTCTTTTATCTTTTTGGTCTTTTTTTCGTGTCTCTTTTTTTTTTAATTTTATTTTCAGATACTTTATTGATTTTTTTTTTTTTTTTGGTATATTTTTTACTTAAATATGTTTTTCCTATGTAAATAAAAAATTTCTAAAATATGTCTAACCATGTGTAATGCACATGTTTTTTAACTAGTATATATAGATAACTTGTTGATTAGGAAAGGGTCTTGTCCAAATATCCGTAAAACATGCCCAAATCAATGGGCCGTAAGCAACACAAGTGGGCTTGGATAAATATAAGTCTTGAACACTTTTTTCTTCTTGTTTGGTTACTAGTTACTGTTACTTTCCGTAGAACTTGGGCAGTTCTTGTTACGGAACTAAAATTTTGGTAATCTGACAGGTGTAAGCCCCTTCACAAGGTGGGGTGGTCCAAATAGCTATTTCCATGCAAAGACTTTTGGGCAAGTCTTGGCTTGACTTGCGTCTGTTTTTTCTCCAAAAAACTTTATTTTTCAAAGTCCATCTCTATCCAAATCCAGCGTAGCAAACATTAAAATAATAACCTCACAAAATCTTGGTTTACTCTGAATTTTCAAACCAGAATTAGTTAACAAAACAGAAAAATCATATCCCATTATAAAATTGCCTACTTCTAACTGATCCGTTTAAAAACTTCCTTCTCGTAACTTTTCACTTTTCCTTTCTCAAACCCAAGTTTTTCTATTCCACGAAAGTGTCTTAGTCCAAACAAACTTACGACTTTGTCGTTTATAAATGTGGAAAATGTGGAAAATGGTCCCCCATTAGCCGTGATCAATGGGGCAACTAATAGTATGTTACACCCCAAAATGGTTTTTCAACCTTGTTGAATAGATCAATAATAAATTTTTGTAAGATAACAACAAAGGTTATTGCAAATAAGGTTAGATTAAATTCAATATCACTTTATAAACTCCAGTTATTCATCTACGCTGTTTGTTTTAGATAGTTTAAAACATACCGATGTTATATAACAAAAGAGAAAAATTAGAAAAGTAAACCGTTTTTAAACACTTAATTAAATAAATGACAGAGTTTTTAAATGTAGAAAAATAACAATTAACCGTGATTGATTGTAATCAATAAGTGAAAAAGACATATTAATTGCAACCATTGATTGGCCTTTAAAAAAAGCAACAATTTCTGATTTTTACAATTTCAGTCATTTAATAGAAAAAAAAAAACTTATTAAAAAAAAAACACAACTTACCTACATTTCTTAAGAAAAGACGATTTAACCCTTATTGTTTATATCATCGGAGAGAATAACATAAATGGTAATTTCCTTTTTAACTCACCGTTCAAGCAAAGTGGGTTTTTGGACATTCCATTGTCAAAGTTCGAATGGGATTTGCCCTAATTATTGCATAGTGAGCTAGCTAGCATAGTTGAAAATTCGTCCAAGGAACAGTTTTGGTGATTTGGTCCCCTACCTTGAAACCGAAATTGTCCCCAATATTTTAATACGGTGATAATGAACAATCTAGTGAAGGACCCCATTAAGGTCTAGGGATATTATTATATATAGATGTACATCGCATCGACAGTAATGGTTAAAACTATAATTTCGACCAAATTAATTATTCATCCAAGTTGAGAGGTTCTTATTTTTATTATTATTATTTTAAATTTCTTGTGGTTGGTCATTTATTTTGGGGCCTTAAATTGAAGGATGGAATGTTGTAAAGGTATGAAAATTCTTGTGCTGTGAGGATTTTCAAGTTGATAACTTATGCACAAAAACTTCAAATGAACATAAACTGTTTTGGACAATGAAGGGAAGAAATTGATATTTATTTTACACGTGGGTTTATAACGAGGAAAGAAAGATGTGAAGATAGAGAACGTTACCTTGACAAGTAAAAACATAGACTGATACAAGTGCGAAGACTATACATAGAAGACCATTTATAATTTTAGACTAGTGTCACATAATAGTACCGTACCTCATGTGGCATGTTTAGCCTTAGAGTATAAATGTGTATAAGGGAACAGCAATGCACTGTTTATCTTTTCGCATGATTTCCGTTAAAAAAATATTATAATTTCGATATCAGTAACCATTAGATCAAACAACAAGGGATAGGATGTAGTGAGACTTGAATTTGAAATGACGCAGATTCAATTATGCATTGTGATTAAAACAAAAAAAAAAAAAGTGTTTCAAGTTCAACACGTAATTCATTGGAATAACTAGTAAGATTCCACATTCCGTCCCTTGTGTACTCGGTAAATAGCCATCACAATTAGCGGTTTTACCAATTGGTCTTCATAGATAGTATTTTCTAATTTTGGAGCAATTTGGTCTCCAATCTTGAATGTTTATTTATTTTTCGTGTGATAGACTCCAATCTTGAATCATAATTTGTCTTGAATAATAAAATTTTTTAAACCATGGGAATTGCATGAGTATTTAATTTTATTATCACCTACCACATGTCATTGCATATTTCACATCAAAAATCGTAAGCTATACTGCCAATTAGTAATTTACTTCAACATTTGACTAAAAGTCAATAAACAAATTTGGACTTTTGACCAAACTCAAAGCTGCAATTCGCTGATGTGGCAGTTCACCATAGGCCTTTGAATAATGAATATGGAGATATTGAACAAGTAAACGTAATAAAGCACATGAAGAAGTTTCTCGGAAAGCTCCAAGATTATATTTCCTTGTCAAGGTCTCAAGTTGGATAGGAATATCATTTGGTCAAACAAATTGCAAACCACAAATTTTTTTCTCATAACTGAAAAATAAAACAATGTCTTTTTTTTTTTTTTTTTTCCAGTTATTTTTACTTAGAAGGGAAAAAATAAAATAAAATAAATCTATTTGTCGCAGCCCAGATATTTTCTACTATTTGCAAGTTTGACGAGCATATATATATATATATATATATTTAACTTAAAAAAGAAATTGTTGTCATCAAAGCCGCCTAAGCACAAGTTATAAACCTAATTTAGATTTATAATACGCTGCACCAACATCAACATCAAGGATGGATTATTTTCTGCTTAATTTTTTTCTATTGTATTGTCAATTTTATTAGGCAAAAAGATGTGCCACCACAAAAAAAAAAAAAAAAAAAAAAGAAAAAAAAGAGAGAGAGAGAGAGAGAGAGAAGAGAATTGGTCCTTTGTATTTGGGAATTTAGAACAAACAGTGATGCAGCGAATTGAAATAACATATGCAAAGAAAAAAGATTCTTTAATGAAAGCTCCTTTGCACGTGTATTTTCTACGTTTATTCAAATTATTGATTGATTAAAAACCTATATCACAGTAATCCAACAACACCTATATTTGTATAGAACATCAATAAGAGGTTATATGTGTATATACGCATATATATATATATATATATATATTATAATGTGTTGTTGAGCTAACAATGAAAAATGTGTTATAGTTTTGCTGCTTAGCTTTGAAAGCGGGTCAGAATTAATGATTCTTGCAGAAATGTAATTTGATCAAATTCCTCTTCATTTCTTTAAAAAAAAAAAAAAAAACATGTGAAAAATGCGAGTTTCTCGGAGGTCATACCTTTGAGGTCTTATCTTTGAACAAAGACACGAGAGAGGGAAAAAAAATCATAACGCAGATCATTATTTCCATATAATACGAACGACTAGGATTTCTCAAAAAAAAAAAAAAAAAAAAAAAAAAAAAAAAAAAAGACTAGAGTTTTGAACGTCTACCTTAAACTAAGCAAGGGATGATTAAAATGAGGCCATTATTTTCAGACAAATTAAGTTTATCCCTTGACAGTAACCCAAAAAAAAAAAAAAAAAAACCACAATTTAAAGCTTATCTCCTTTTTATTTAATTTCTTCGTTTTGCAAGTGTATTTATCTATTAGCATATCTTGACAATTTGTTCTTCTCGCCGTCCTCGTGCATTGCATGGCCTGGTCCAGCTTCTACATGTTTGAACAATATTATATATGTCTTGTCCAAAAGCATAACAAGCAAGCGCATATAACAATAACAAGAATGATAAAACTAAAATACCAACTCTAATTTTTAACACCGATCATGTGATATATGTGAATTGTTATTATTTTATTAATAAGTATTTAAAAATTATCGATATCAAAAAATTATATTTTTATTAATAAAAATCGACAGCTTGTTATCATATAAATTGATATTAAAAATTAAAAATAAATTGATGTCTCTAATATTATTCTTATAATGTATTACGTAATTTAAACGACTGAAAAGGAGAAAGAAAAAAAAATGTGAACCCACAAATTGCTTCTACAGTATCTTGGACATTATTGCGATTGCCATTAAACTTGGTTTGGAATGGACAGGACGAGCATTGAGAGAGTTGAAGAGATTAGGTTGAATAGGAGCCACACATATATACATCAACTTATATATATATATATATATATATATGTGTGTGTGTGTGTGTGTGTGTGTACACCCATTTGGCAATTGTACACACACATGGCATGTCACGTGGAAAGTCTAAAAAGTAGTATTGTCTAAATTGCGTTTGCTGTGCTTAGTTCAAAGAACTGAAACTCCGCAGCTCCACTATAGTACTCTATGATCAATATCTGACAATAGTGCTGTAATGCATTTAAAGACCACTCATGTAGAACGAAAAATCTCACATGGCTGGACGGTGTGTTTTTTTGCGTAAATTTCTTCCCATTTTGCTGGAGAAGTTGATCACCTATCGTGACTTGACAACAATTAAAACGTTCGAGTGGTCAATGGCTTGGATGCGGAACGACAATCTTAGCGGTCTTAAATATAAAAGTTTATTTCTTATTAATTCAATATTTGATAAAGAATTTTTGAAATTATGTTGTTAACACACATTTAATGAGTTTGGAATGACGAGTTTCTTATCAAGAGGTAAGAATCATCCATAGAGTCTTTAGCGGATATTCCTGTAAATATCTAGGGAGTTCCTTTGATAATACTTGAGGAAAGTATGCTGACACTAATTATCCTCTTTCCGAACTTTCCATTTAGACAAAAAAAAAAAAAAAAAAAAGGGGTAAAACTTGTTGTGTTACTAAAAAATTGGGAGTACTTTTATAAAATGTCACGTTGTTTTGTTAATAAAGCATATCTTATTTTAGTTAATTGGATAAAATCTTCAAGAATCAGATGTATAAGTGTGAATTAAAAAAAAAAAAAACGATACAACATTTGAAATAAAAGTACTTCAACTAATAAATAGACTGATAAAGCTTAATCTAATAGCAAAAAAATAAAAAAATAATAAAAAATTCTTACTATACTGATAGTACAAGACATGCCCTACTATAGATCAATTTCCCTATAATCAAGGAGGCACTTCTATTATCTGAGGGGATTTTTATCCATGCAAATATATTAGATTTTGTTTTTTCAAAATAAAATAAGACTTACAAATACATGTTAACTTTAGGTTTTAAGTAGGAATAAAATGATATAGTAGTGATTACAGGTATAATCTAATATCATACTGCTATATATTATATGAGGGGATTTTTATCCATGCAAATATAGTAGATTTTTTTTTCAAAATAAAATAGGACCTACAAACACATATTAACTTTAAGTTTTAAGTATGAATAAAATAATATAACAATGGTTGCAGATATAGTCTAATACCATATTTAATTCTATCTAAAAATACAGAGTTCGAATCCCTCATCCTCAAGTTCATGATATAACATTCTCTAATTAAAGGACAAAACTTATCATATTGCTAACGTGGCCAATTTGACAACCAAACTTACGAACATGATATAGATATTGAGAACAAAAAATTAAATTATTTAAGTTTTGATATATTAGAATATGGTAGTCAATTAACATAGTACTAGCTACCAGAAAACTATAATAATTTGCATTAACGTTACATATAGTCCCACATAACTTTGCAAACACCGAATTCAATAATTGGCTTTTGAAAACTCCAATTTTGTTTTTGCAAAAAAAGGCAAGCCTTTTCAAATGGTCAAAAACTAAAAATTTGTTCAGAAAAGTTGTCTAGTCCCTTTCAATTTTTTTTTTTGAATTTTTTTTTTTAAGAATTCATTTTTTGAATGTTCAATTTAAGCGCGTTATATTTTGCTAAAAAAAAAGGTGTCATATTATTAAAAAAAAAAAACTTTAAATAAAGTGACTATATTATTTCTCTATCAAGAATTTATTTATTTTCTCGTTTTATATTCCTTTTGTTTTTTTTTTCCCCTTATGTCGGCTATATCACCAATATAAATGGGGAAAATGAAATAATTGCTATCAACGTCACGTCTGTAATGTAAACCCATGATTTTATCGCCCAAAACTAACCAAAGGTCCAGTGAGATTTTTGGTATCTTCTTATGGGACCGCAAGTGAAGGAAATTATTTTCTCAATAAGACAGAAAACAAAATGAATAAAAACACAAAACCAAGGTGAACATGGGACTACAAAAGCGACTTAATAATTTTTGTTAACCATAGATAAGTTAGCCAAAGTCCCCATAGCATCAAGTTCAACGAGAATGAGAGGAAAAAAAAATGATAGTGGGAACAGACTCAATTAATGGCTTTGCTCTGATTTCTAGGCTTTTTTTTTTTTTTTTTTTGAGTTAAAGATGGGAAAAAATAAAGTATACATTCTTATAATATCTTGTCTTGCTATTATTAGTATTATTATTTAACTAACTGCAACATCATTCAGATTAAGGAAAGAAGCAAAGCCCAGGACCCTTTTCTGAAGAGCTTTTCATAACTTAACTCAATAATAAAGTTAGCGGTGTTCACATTGCATGTTCCCCTCTAGTCCCCCAAATCAAAGACCAAAGTTATCTTATTTGTTCTGGCCTACCTAGATATATACACATATATGTATATAAACCCACTAAAGTGCCCACACCTCAATAAGTCTTCCCTAGTTTATGAACTTTTCTCTATTTAACTTATAATAGGTAATTTACTTCTATATAAATATTGTTATTTTAGTCGTTATATTAATTTTTTTTAATGAATCTTATATCTTATTAAGATTTATTAATCAAATTATTAAAAAATTAATTTTAATAATTAAAAATAATAGTACCAACATCTTTTCCCATTTTCAATTATAGCGAGACAAATATTAGGCTAGAAAGGCCAATAAGGCGGAGAGGCACACAGAGGGGCATGCCCAACATGTCAAAGTCAAAAGTTTTTTCATTTTCAAAAAATTAGAGGCTTAAAATTGCTGGTTGTTTTGTGAGTGCCAAGTAAGAGATTGGCACCTTCAAATATATAACCTCAATCAACATCAAGGCATGCAAGTGGAAAAAATTATTAAAAAAAAAAAAAAAAATTTGGGGACAAACATAAATAAAATGAAAGAAGGTTTTCTTTTGGTTCTCTTTATTGGTCAAACCTGCAAGGAAGTGATAGCCACCAAGAGGGGTGGGTCTAAAAACCTGTTACCTGGCAAAGAGGAAGGAAGGAAGGATGGTTGAGCAAGGAACGATGACCTTGGCCATGGGGTTGGCTGGGCCTAACTAAATAAACAACTTGGGGCCCACTTGATTAAGAGTTGTCATTTCACCTCGCTCTTTTTTATTATTTATTTATTATTTATTTTTATTTTTTCATCTATAACCTCATTTTATCTCTCCTATTAAAGTTTTAGGGCATGTTTGGTGTACAAGTTCAGTTTGAGTTGAGTTGAAATTTTTAAGTTTGAATAGTAATTTTTATTGACTTTTTTAGAAAAGACAAAAATTTTTTTCAGAAAAGATAAAAAACATGATAAAAAAAAATACAGTTTAGTTTGAATGAAACTTGTGTTCCAAACAAACCCTGAGTTAACAACTGACAAACAAAAATAGAAGAATTAATATTACTGACGAATCGATCATAAATTTTATTGAGATAGGTAACTCAAGATATTCTCTATTTGAGAATCATATATGATAATTTCATCTCCTACTGCTCAAATAGAAAAACCAAAAAACAGGTTTTATCAGATATGTCAGTTCAGGAGGTATGTTCGTTGATGAAAACTCATTTCAACGAGATACCTCAGAAATATTTTCCTAGGATCTAGCTATTCTTGTTAAGATTTTTGCTAAAACAAGAAAGAAAAACACTTAATAATTATAATTAACTCACTTTTTTCTCCGTCAGTTTTTAATTAAAAATTGATGTAAATATTAAAATAGGGTTATTTTTAAAATAGGGTTATTTTTAAAATAGGGTAACGTGTATGTTTTTAAAATACAGAAAGTAAACTATTTAAGAATAACAACTTTTTCTTTTTTCGTTTTTTAGTTTAATTTTTGAGAACTAGTGAATAACAAATATTTCTCTAGCGAAAGTCCCCCTGGTCCACCTTCCACTACTGGCTAATAATTTGTGTCCTCATTGCCACTTTGAACCTCTATAAATAGCGGGACACCAAACTTATCTCCACATCAGGAAGCTTAAGACTTGTTTTAAGAGTGAGAAACAGAGTCAGAAACAAAGAAAAGAAGAGAGAGAGAGATTTTTCATTCAGTTGTCAGATAGAAATGGAGACCTTCCCTGTCATCAACTTGGAGAAGCTCAATGGTGAGGAGAGAAAAACCACAATGAAGCAAATCAAAGATGCCTGTGAAAAGTGGGGCTTCTTTGAGGTAAACATAACATATCTATACTTATATATAAATATAAATATATATATATATAATATTTTTTTTTGAAAAAGCTCATTTCAGTTTTATGAGTCCAAAATTTATAATTGGCATATATATATATATATATATATATATATATTGGGTTTTTTTTGGCTGCAGCTTGTGAATCATGGCATACCCCATGAGCTATTGGACACAGTGGAGAAGATGACAAAAGATCACTACAGAAAGTGCATGGAACAAAGGTTCAAGGAGCTTGTGGCAAGCAAAAGCCTTGATGCTGTTCAGGCTGAGGTCAAGGACATGGACTGGGAGAGCACCTTCTTCTTGCGCCATCTCCCTGTCTCCACCATTTCTCAGATTCCAGATCTTGATGATGAGTACAGGTCAATTTTCATTTTCATTTTCATTTATTATTTTTTATTCATAAAAAATAAAAAATAAAAATCAGTAAACTGTATCAAAAAAGTGTCCAATTAGTAACTGTTGTTTTTAGAATTGACGAGTGTTTGATATAAAAATAAATAAATAATAATAATAATAAATAACGCTCCAATAATGCAGGAATGTGATGAGGGAATTTGCAAAGAAGCTGGAGAAGCTAGCGGAGGAGCTGCTAGACCTGTTGTGTGAGAATCTTGGCCTGGAGAAAGGGTACCTGAAAAAGGCCTTCTACGGCTCAAACGGTCCAACCTTTGGCACCAAAGTGAGCAACTACCCTCCCTGCCCAAAGCCTGATCTGATCAAGGGTCTCCGGGCCCACACCGATGCCGGCGGCATCATCCTCCTCTTCCAGGACGACAAGGTCAGCGGCCTCCAGCTCCTCAAGGACGGCGAATGGATCGACGTACCCCCTATGCGCCACTCCATTGTCATCAACCTTGGTGACCAGCTTGAGGTATTTCGCTACTCAACCGACAATCCTACTTCAGTTATTACCCTTTTACGCGCATGATTACGGCGACGCACAAATAATACTCAAATCTAAATATCGCAGTATTAAAATTGCGACATTAAGAAGTAATTTATTTATTTATTTATTTATTTTAATTTTGTTGTAGGTGATTACCAATGGGAAGTACAAGAGTGTGCTTCACAGGGTGATTGCACAAACAGACGGAACTCGCATGTCAATAGCTTCGTTTTACAACCCGGGAAGTGATGCTGTGATCTACCCGGCACCGGCTCTGGTGGAGAAAGAAGCTGAGGAGACGAACCAAGTCTACCCAAAATTTGTCTTTGAAGACTACATGAAGCTCTATGCTGGCCTCAAATTCCAGGCCAAGGAGCCGAGATTTGAGGCCATGAAAGCCGTTGAAACCAATGTTACTCTGGGTCCAATTGCCACTGCTTAAACAAGATTCATAGTCTCTCTATTGAGTTAAAAAGGGTGTCCCTCTTTTCTTTTCTTTTTTTATTTTTATTTTTATTTTTTATTTTTTTTTGGGTCTCAGTGTTTAGTTGGTCTGTTGTGTAAGTTATAAGCTTTTGATATAAGTTACTTAGAACCACCATGGTTAACACTATATAGTGTGGCAATCAATTTATTATATGTCGAAAAGAAAAGTAACTGAAAGTTACTAGTTCTATATATAACATATATGTTCCAGGAAAAGTCTTGTTTACTGTTCTTGATTTTTTTCCTTTTTTTTATTTTTAATTATTGTAAAAGTGGGGGATCTCAAGAAAAAGTCAAGGGCTGTTCCCAAAAGTAACGAACCAATAAAAGCATTACTTAAAAAAGTGCTCATTAATTTTTAACATTAGATTTAGCTCCCCTAAGCAGATATCTAACCCAACATCCGCTCTGATTTCAACCTGAAAAATGGAAAAGAGAAATATTTAAACCTTTTTATTTTTATTTTTTATAATAGTTAGTTTACTATTCACGTAGTGGAAACAAAGAATAAGAAACTCTGGCAGATCTATCTGTTTTTCATATTTAACTAAAAGAGGTGACTATTTCTGCAGCTCTGCTGATTACTTTGTTACTGGATTTTATTACAACTTATAAAATTAAAAAAAAAATAAAAAATAAAAAACAAGTACTTGAACTTTATTATGCAATCAGGAGACAAAGGACAATGCAAGTTGAGAAATGACTCAAGGCAAACCAGATAATTTAATCTAGGCTTTGGGATAATGCAACTCTCTCTATGGCAGACGGCTTGAACTGCTATTGGGCGTTTTTATTTTTTAACGACGGTTTGTGAAAATTACAAACTATAGCTGTCCAAATTTTAGATGGCTTTGGCTGTTTTTTTATTAGGTGGCTTGAATGGTATTTTGGACGGTTTGGTATTTATGCCATTATTTATATATATATATATATATATATCAACATTTGCATTGAAGATGATCTAAATATGTTATTGTATGTTATTTGTTTAATTTGAGTGTCGGAATACCTTCTATAGATCTGCTTTCCTTGACGGAGATCAACCAATGACAACGAAAACATGAAGAATCATATTATTTTCGTATTCAAAAGATCAGGAAGCCACGTGAGATTTTTTTATAATCATTTTTTTTTTCTTGGGGATTATAGGAACCCACGTAAGATTGTCATCCAATAAACTTGAATTAGGCAATTGGTACATGGGGTACATGGGACACTTTCATTCCAACACGCAAGCGTTTGGCATGCCTTTTACTTTAATTAATTTATTTTATATATTAAGCAAGAATTTCGTCTGCTGATGTTGTTTTAGTCCTTTTTTATTTGTCTTTTTCACAGGGAAAAAATAAAAGATTCGAAGTTTTAGGCAAAGTGAGACTGATAGAGAGAGATCAAAGTCAATTAAACTATGATTAGTGATTTAAAAATTGAGACAGTCCTTCATTTTATTCCTTAATATGTGTCCCTTTTAAAGAAATTAAAAGTGACGCGGAGTTGTTATGTCGACTAATCTTTTTTATTTTTTGTGATAAAAATAATGATAATAATAATAATAATAAAATGGGAGACCAAAATCACCCGAATAGTGGCAAACTATTTAAAAATATATAATCAAGCTTTCGGGATTAATTATGAAACTTTGGTTTGATGCTTTTAAACATGCTGTAGTATCCCATTTTGAGTGTTATAGAACTAAATAGTAGTATCCCATTTTGAGTGTGTGTTAAGCATTTTACTTAATTTTAATCGCCGTACCGAAAACTCATTAGGCGTTTAACCTGTTTTTGAAGAGAAAAGACACAAGATTTTATGTGACTAGATAATATACTTAATTACCATCATGTGCCAAGTACTTAGTATCTTTTCTGTTCTTAACACATCCCCATATATACATTGATCTTAGATAAATTAATTAAGGCTGAAAAAAGTTTTTCTTTACTATGGAGCTTAATTAGACTTTTATTATGCCCTGCATTTGCCCTTTTTTTTTTTTTTTTTTTTTTTAAATGCCCTAACAGTTGGTTAGACAAATTCATTTTAGATCAGCCAGTCTCAAGACTCTCTAAAGACTCAACTAAAGAATCGGCTGCTTTGAAAAATAAAACAATACTCAAACCAAATTGTAGAAATATGTTATATACGTTAAATGATATGGATTATTAATCTACCTCGTTAGGTAACGTTGTTAGTTTTTGCTAACATATATTTATTTGATAATCCAAAAAGGAAGGGTTGATCAGGGCATGCACCACAACAGTTTAG
Organism: Ficus carica; assembly: GCA_009761775.1. Classification (NCBI taxonomy): domain Eukaryota; kingdom Viridiplantae; phylum Streptophyta; class Magnoliopsida; order Rosales; family Moraceae; genus Ficus; species Ficus carica. The sequence goes on from VYVB01000553.1 coordinate 65,836, forward strand.
ACCAATTAAAGGAGTTATGTTACATTAATTAAATAAATAAAAAAAGGGAGCAGTCTCGCACCTTACTATCATATCATATTTAAATAAGACGATATATATTATATATGGTTGAATACTATAAGAAGAAGTTTTAGATACAAAATCGTTACACTTACATTTTATAGTCATACAGGTTATGGTATCTTTATGATGCAGTCCATTATAAGATCTTCCATATGATAAATTTTTTTTTTTTTGTTAACTAAATATATCACTACTACAAAATGTGAATTTCACGATGGAGCTTTTACGACTGTTTTTAAAAAACGGTCGTGGAAAGTATGCCAAAAATTCGATGCTAAACTGGGTTTCTTAAAACGGTCGTCGACCGTTTTTAAAAACCATTGTGGAAGCCGAAGCTTCCACGACCGTTTGTGAAACAGGAATTTTCAGATTTCAAATAATTTTTTTTTAAAATTTTCGGCCACGGGTTTTATAGCATAAATTATAAATAAATAAATAAATAAATAAAACCCTAATTCTCTCCTAAAACCCATTCTTTCTCACGCCTCCAATCTCTCCCTCGTAACCCATCTCCTCCTCCGTGACTCCTCCCTTCATTATCTCTCGTGTCTCTCCCTCTCTACCTCGCCTCCAATCTCTACCGCCCTCCCTCCATTCTCTCTCACCCCTCACCCTCTATCTCTCGCCTCCAATCTCCGCTAGCCGCGACTCCACCATTCATTCTCTCTCGCGCCTCTCCCTCTCTCTCTCGCCTCCAATCTCCGCCGCGACTCCTCCCTCAATTCTCTTCCTCGAAACCCATCCTTCGCCGCCTACCCTGCTACCGCGCCACCCGCACCCACACCCGTGGAATTGGTAAGTCTCTCTCTCTCTCTTGCGCCGCACATATTATGATTTTGAAGACCATTTGGTTGATTATGTTTGTGATTTTGGGTGATTGTTTTTTGGAAAAAAAGTTTTGATAACTTGATTATATTTTTGCATATTACATGTTCGACAAAATGCCCGATTGTATGATATTTACGTGTTTGGGTGAGGATTAGTTTTAGATTGATTTAAAATGTTTTGGTGAGGATTTGGTTTAGATTGTTTTCCGGAAAAAAAAAAAATATTGTTTTTGTGATTTATGCTTTTGCATATTACATGTTCGACAAAATGCCCAATTGTATGATATTTACGTGTTTGGGTGAGGAATAGTTTTATATTGATTTAAAATGTTTGGGTGAGGATTTGGTTTAGATTGTTTTCCGGAAAAAAAAAATTGTTGATTTTGTGATTTATACTTTTGCATATTACATGTTCGACCTAATTAAGTTGTAAGTATATTTTTATGTTCCAAATTGTGATTTGATGTTACATTATTCTTGTTTTAATTATTTTGAACTTTGTTAAATTGTTAGGGCACTTAATGACTAGAAGATTTTGGTGGGCAAAGGAGTAAGAAAGTGACGCAACTATGAAACATTGATTGATACTATTCGATGTCCTCTACAAGAATGTTATGTTGAATTCAGATATTTTGTTTTAGCCTTTATGTGAGAAATAACATTGACTCTTGATGGATTATCCTTACTTCAAACTAAGGATTTTTAACCGACGTTGAGATGAGTTTAGTAAGGCAAGAGTATCCTAATTTTGTAATGCGGTTCATCCAATATAGTTAGAAGACAATCTATAAATTTTGTAATGTAGTGTATGTTTTTGTAATAATTGTTGTACATTGTGACACAATTAATTGAAGACTAGCTATTATTTTAATATAGGTTGTGCAATGGATAACACACGGGATTTGTCACCTGTGGGAAATCGCATGAATTGTGATTTTTTTTTCATTGTAATCTTTACACGACCGTTTTTAGCAAAAACGGTTGTGGAATCTTACTTTCCACGACAGTTTTTGTAAAAACGGTCATGGAATCTTCCTGGCGAAATACTTTCCACGACCGTTTTTTCTAAAAATGGTCGTGATATATGACTATTTCACGACGGTTTTGTCTAAAAACCGTTATGTTATATTAATATTCCACGACGGTTTTTATTGAAAATCGTCGTGGAATAGCCTTCTCTACTCCTTATTTAGTGTCAGTTTTGTATATTTCACGACGATTAAAAAACCGTCGTGGTATCCTCTTTTTGTACTAGTGTGTAAACTCTTTAATAGTTAAATAGGAGGATCAATGGTGTTTTCAATTTTCATGCCTCCAGCCAATATTATTAGACCATCTTCAACCAATAGTTTTATTTTAGCGCAACTTTTGTACTAAAATAGTATAACTTTTACACCGAACTTAAAATTTATCTCTAATCCATCTATTTCAAATTATACTCTAAAAAGAATATTCTATGTATATTCTTTTTCATTCTATTTATAATAATATTTTATAGTTAAAAAAATAATAAAAAAACTTTTAGGCATTTTAATATATCAAAAAAAAAAAAAAAGGGGGTAGCACGTAGTGCTGCGCCATTAATGATGCAACATTGTTCACTTGTAGTAAACTAGCGCAGGACTTAGCGTTGGGTTGGAGACTTTTCGTCTCCAAATTGGCGTTTTGTGCCAAACAAGCATCCAATTGAAGACGCTCTTAGAGAAGTATATTAGAACATGGGTGGAGTGAAGAAGATCTTGGATCTTCGCTTTTTCAAAATCCGTATGACACTCATTTTTTTACTTTAATTATATTTAAATACACATTTAGTTCAAATTCAAAATCCGAATTTCATATTTGGATACAAACGTTTAGTTCAAATGAACAATTAAAGGTAATATATGATTTAAATGAGTACTTATTTATCATCGTGCTAGCACTTATAATTATTATAAAGCGAATTTTTTGTGAAATGAAAAATGGAGCTAACCGACATATGTGTTGTTCATTTCCACACAAGGTGACTTTCAATGGAGCGTACAAAGAGAGGCAACATGTCTAGTTGTCTCACAATGTTATTAGCCCCAAAGTGATTTTAGAAAGGATAAGAATATTAGGCACATACCAACTATATGTGCTTTCAAGTTTCAGCTCCCAACATAATGAGAAGCCTCCTTTTATCTTTTTTTCTCCCCACATGTACTAGTTTTGAGCAACTTCATCATTGCAATAATATAAAAGGGCAAAAAAAAAAAAAAAAAAAAAAATTTTGGTCAAAACTCTTACGCAAAGAGAATTTTCTCTCCCTCTTTATGAAGTTTTGCATCCAACAAAATGAACATGCAGCCCACAAAAATGCCCACTTTATGACGCACAAACTTCCAAACTTCCACATAAGCATTCAACTAGAGTGAGTTAGTGGAGTTGCTAATAAGTAGCTAAAAGAACATATAATAAAGAAATATATCCAGATCAAAACTTTCTTATTTACTTTTTTTATTATATATCCCTAGAACCGTCTAAAATCTCAAGTAGATTGGCACTCCACGGCAAGTCAAGAACAAAAGAAAACATTTTAAATTAGAGAATCAATTTGCGTGGCTAAGACTATAGTGCTTCTTTTGTCGGTTCATATCTCACATTAGATTTTGCTAAAATTCCAAATGCTTTCCCTGCAAGAATAATTATTGATCTCCAATTTGTAACTTTTTTTATTAATAATAAAAATACAATTAACTAATATAATAATATTTTAAATACATCCATCCATATTTATAAATTAAAATTAAAACTGATATCTCTAATAATTTTTAATGTTTGTCGTCAATACAAACAAAGTTGTTAGTATTATTAGTAATATTTGTTCGAGTTCAATAAAGTTCAATAAAGTTTAGTACCACTTTGGAGAGAATCTAGTAACTTCAGTATGCGCCGCCTCCAATACAGAGAGGCCACCATTTTAGTAGTGTACTTTTTCCTTCCCCCCCCCGGAAATAATTGTACTTTAAAATATGTTATTCAAAAAATATTAATAAAAATTTTAAAAAAATCTGACGGAGAATAAAACAATAAAATATTTCAATTTTTTTTTTTTTTTTTTTTTTAAGGTTCATGTTAATAAGATGTAAAAGAGAACAAAACAACAAAAGATTCCATTTTTTTTTTTTTTTAGGTTCCTGTTAATTATGAGCAAATTGGGTTCCCTTGTTATGCTTAATAGTTTTGTTATGCTTATCATATTAGCCTTATGGAATATCTGATCTGTATCTCTGTGGCTGTCAAAAACTGTGAACAATGTGACTTTGGAGTTTGTAATTCACAAGGTTCTCCTTTTTTTAGTGTTACTCATATAGGTTTATAAATGGGCTGTTGGCCTGGCCCATCTATGGAACACTCTTTGGTTGGTAGCAGCCCAAACTAGCCCGATAGGGATCCAGCCCTTTTTGCCCAAACATGACGGTGGACTGGGCCTAGATTCCTAAGAACCAGTTTTGTTTGGTAAATATGCTCTTTATTGAAAGATTCCCGTTTGCATTTCAAAAAAAGTAAAATTCGTTCATTTTAGAGAGGAAGAAAATAGAGAGGGAGGATAAACTTTCTTCTATTGTGTTTGATATGAACTCTCTTCTCTAAGGAGAATTAACTTGAGCAAAACCCCTCAAGGCTCAAACAAATTCATTACCACTTTGTTTTGGGTTTAGTTCATATCTCCTCTTATTTGTGTCTCATTTCATGTCTTTTTAACAATATTATAACATGTGTTTAACAACCCTGATTTTTTAATTCATGTGATATATGATAGTGTAATTAAATATACATTTTTAATTGACTAGTCATGATATTATTAAAGAGATTTGAATGAGATGATAATAAGTGGACACAAGTGGAATTCATTCGTCTCTCTCCTACCAAACAACCATTAGTTGTAAATCTTTCCACTAATCCTTTCACTCCTATCTCTCCTACTTTCCATTCTACTAAACAAGCTCTTAGTAGATCAATTTTAAGGCTTGTGCTCGTTTGGTACGAGAGATTAGAAGGGAGGAAAACAAAAAAGAGAAAAAACCTCCCCGCCCACTCTATTTCTTCGCCTAGGTTATTTATCTTTCCTAGTTTCCTTCTTCTCTATTTTCTTTCCCTCTTTCCAAACAAAATTTTTCAACCGGCATGTATCTAATTGGGATGGTACTTTAAATTCTCAAATCTCAAGTATTGAGCTTCACTTGTGGGCATTGAATTCTACAAAGATCTATTTACTAATGAAATCAGATGATGTCAAATTGATTCTCCAATGAGAAAATTTATTTATAAGTTCTCTACCCTTGACTACTCAATCAAGATTCAGGAGTAGAAAAAAGCCTCTTTTGGCTGCCTGGCCTTACAATTTAATAACTGGCAGGAACAGCTCGAACAACGGACGGCTTCAACCTTGATTCTACACAGAAACAAGTACCTTGTAAGGATCAAGGGATTGCAAATTCTAAACATAAGTGCTACTATTTAGGCCTTTTTTTTTTTTTCTTTCCTTTTAATTATCTATGGAAAAAAAGAAGAATTATTCCCCGGCCGCTGAATTGCATTACAGGAACTCATCATCACCTTTTCCTGTTTATTCCAAACTGAGATCTAAATTCTCTTCCACCATGGAAAGAAAAAGCGAAAGTCATTCAGGAACTAACTCAGGTTGTTAGGCTTATTCGAGCATGAAAACGACATCGGCAGATGCTTCAAGCTTGAAACATCAAACAGTTCCATAAACCTTTGATCTGAAACTCTTGCTTTAGCAGCTGCGAAACGCTGGTACTCGTCGAAGATGGATGAGAGGCACCATTTTTGCAACTTTCGAATGCAGCCAACGAGACACCCAGTTCGGTGCTGACAATCAGAGCAACAAACCATCTACAATTTAGAAGGTATACATAGGGCTCGTAATAATGAAATCAAGGATCAAAGAAACCGGTACTGCTCCTACCTTCCCTCTTTTGCAGTGAATCAAGACAGGGTGATTCCTCACGTCTGTGTTGCACCAAGGTAAAAAGTAGAACATAATCAAATCTTTGAGCTAAAAATTTTGTAAGTCAAGAGGTGTAAAAAAAGAGTGACAATGTGCTTGAAGTACCTAAAACAACTTTTAGTGCTTCACGGATTGTCTCCTCGGGGATGTTTACGAAAGGCTCCTGGATGCACAATTTTTAACTTCGTTATCAAATATTGCTATGAATACAAATAATGCGTTAAACCAAGTATTGACATTTTGGTCTTCATCTAGTACTACTATGATGTGATCTTGGAAGTGCGTCAGTGATAAATTGTAATGTGTATTCATGCATCACTTCCAATATGACCATCTTTTAACAATGTATTATGTTCCCAATCCCTTGGGAATAAGGTGATATCATTACGTGAATGTGGTTCAAGCTGGTTCTCCAAAACAAACTTGGTGCTCGATTTGTAAATATTGATCATCATTTAATAAGATTATTTTCCTGTCAGGTCGTCCACAATGAATATCAACAAAAACGACAGAAAAAAAGGTATAAAAAAAAAAAAAAAAAAAAGACCGAGAGAGAGAGAGAGAGAAGAAGAAGAAGAAGAAGAAGAAAAGGAGGAGGAAAAAGGATGACAGCAACGATGACGCTCACTGAAAAAAGCAAATTGAGACCTGAAAAGGCAAATGTAACGAAGATTTAACACTTAGGATGTTGTTAATTGCCTAAAAACTGCAAATTAAGAGTCAAGCACAGAGTCTATTCTTGAACTGTTCGTGCAAGTTATACCTCTAGTTCCAATTATATCTATTTGCTATTAGAAAAGGGAGAATTACACAAATTTTATACCAACACTTGAACTCTGGGAACAAAAAACTCCATAATCAAGACAGACCTATCAGTCAAAGTTTCAAGGAGTTGTATTTTTTTCAAACCCATTAGTCAAATGTAGACCCCTAGTTCATTAATAACTGTTGAATTCCGTAAGCTAAATTGACAGGAGAACGATAAGGTATGATGTAAATATTTGCCATGGAATTACATTGAATCCACAAAGGTTAATTCAACGCACTCATATGGATCTAAAGGTAAGTTAACTCAATGTTATTTGTTACAGATATAGTAACGGTAATTTTATATCCGACTCCGCTATAAGATATAGAGTTCAAATCTCCACCCTAAGTTCAAATAAATAAATAAAAAAAATTAAGTGTGTTCTCCTAAAAATTTCATGTAACCTTAATAGAATCGGGTATCAAATTCCAAATACAATTGATAAAGTCCAGAATCTTTTCGTTTGATTATAAGTACAAATCATTTATGATTATGACCCCAGAGCATTTCAGAACCTAAAAAGGTAAGGTACATAGCCAAAGAGCAAATTGCAAATTGCATGTGAGTAACCAAAAGAGTTATTATAACGTAGACATAGCTTGGTTTTGATTATATTCTTGAATCATCAGAACTTCCACACGGATGATCTAAGCATCAATAGTTGGTTAGGAAGTATAATTGGATACTTGAATCTCGACTATATTTTCCCTATTGGAAGCAAATTCACATTGAATTTGATGAACAATTCAACCAAGTTCTTACGCAAATCTGTGAAGTGATCCAAAGGGTTTCTCCTCGGTACAATAATAATAACCAAATAAAAAGCACATAAGGCGCAAACAAACATTATGAGAGGAAAACTGGCAGCGAAGGTTTTTCTTTTTTTTAAATGTTTTTGAATCATGAAAAGTACAATTTAGACAGTTAAAAAATGCAAATCTTCCATTCCCACAAAAAAGAAGTAGGAACAACAAACAACAGAACAACATATGATAACGACACAGCGACAACACGAGCGACGAGAAAAATGCTCTATCATCAACAAAAGAATATGTAGCAAGAGTACTTTAAATGGGACAAAGTCAGGACGGTTATTGATCCTACAATATAAGATTAAAAGCCTCACCGTAGTATAAATACTCTTTCTTAGCTCTTAAATTAGTTGATAAAGACGATTTAGCCATTAAACAATCAGAAAGAACAAATAACATGCAATTATTGTAGAGTTCGATATAGAAACATTTCACATGTCATCTGTCGGTAGGGATTTTCACTCTCCTACTTTCTTTAGTATCACAAATCCTAAATTTCAACAATGGCAGCCTCCAAAAAAAAAAAAAAAAAAAAAAAAAATCACATACCTTATAACCTTCGATCCCAAATTGGAAAAGCCGAATTCCATGAGCCTTGAGAAACTCCATGTTCGCCTCCGGATAAGGCTCCGGACACAGACATCTACACACAAAAAGGAATTGCATTAACGATCAAGCCCTAAAATTCATCCAATTTTGCCTCTACCAAGCATTGAGCTTACAAAAACACCATAAACACGTCCGGAATTCCAAATGCATAACATATGTATTGGAGAAACAAAACGAATCGAAATCGGCTGAACAAAAGAAAAATTGATCGAAAAGGGGAATTATGGCTTACATGATGGAGCGGAGGCCGAGAGTTTGGAGGAAGGAGAAGTTGGCGGATTCAGGGAAACCGGACCGGAAAATGCCGTTATCGACCATGGAGAAGTTGAGAGGCGGGATGAAGAGATCCTCGCCGTCATCGGCAACGGCGGCGGTGACAGTGGCGGCGGCGGTGGCGACGGCGGAGACAAGCTTCTCCGGCGGCGGAGACTCTCTGACCTCGAGAGGAGTTCTGCACATCTCGGTCCCGACAAGGTCGTTCTGGCGAAGATGGCGGTCCACTTTCATAATCAGCGACTTTTCCTTGTTCTCGATGAGAAGGACAGAGAAGAAGGAACAAGAGTATTTATATATATATATATATATATATATATATATATAGAGTCTATAGAGAGAGAAAGGATTGGGATCGGAGAGGATATTCCTTTGCTTTTGGCCTTTCTTCTTCTTCTGCTATTGCTTTTGGTTTTGGCTGCGCTTGGGAAAAAGCTTTTTCTCTCTCTCTTTTTCCTGTTGGAGTGACACTTGAAAAGGGAATTTTAGAGAGAGAGATAGAGAGATGGGTTTGTTTGTTATCTGTTAAGGTGTGGGGAGGAGAAGAGAGAAAGATCCATCACCAAGTGGTAAACTGTGGTGCATTTATAGATTTAGCGGGAGAGAGAATGGTGAAGTTTTGAGGAAGCAAAAATGTTTGACAAAACAAATGAAAGAGAGTTTAATAATCCATAAATAAATTAAATAATGATGCGTGGATGTATGTATATATATATACATATACGTAGGTGAAAATCTTGACGATTCAAGAACAGCTTTGAATTTTTGGTATCTTCTCTCTCTCCGGTGAAAGGTTTTCTTTTTCTTTTGTTGTATGAGGGGAAAAAAAAAAAAAATTTGTTGGAAAAGAAATTGGCGGGGATTCGGTTTTCCGGGACGATTGTAATACGCATGTTGCCAGCGCGTGATGAACAAGATTAGTATTATTGTGGTTTTTTTTTTTTATATTTAAAATAGGTCATGTGATAGTTTTTAGCACTATTTTTTTTATAAAAAAAAAAAAATAGACCCTTAATATAGTTGATGTATATCAGTCGGTTAATAGTTGATATTAATTAAACACAAATAGATATTAATCAATCAGTTTACTTAGTTTTTTTTTTTTTAATGACCATCTTAATTTAAGAAATTTAATACATTGGTCAAATTATTTAAAAAGAGTCATTGTTCCACGTACCCTTATATTTTACCTCACATTGTTGTGTATTTATTCCTGAAGGTAAGATGTAAATTATTTATATTTTGGACTTGCAAAGAATTGAAGGGATGCCGTGGTTCTTTCCAATTAGAAAAGGCTTAAGGGTCCGTTTAACATAGTTTTTTTTTTTTTTTTATTATTTTTAATCAATAAAAGAATAAAAACAAAATTTATGATTTCTCAGTAAGTATTTGAAACAAAGAATTTATGACGCCGAAATGATCTTTGAAGTTTTCTGATAAAAATTAAAATCATAAAATGAAGTTTATAATATCTAACTTAAACAAATTCTTCTCATAAGTGCTTTTATCGAAAGTTATATATTTTTTTAATTTTAACAAGAAACATTTCTAGAAACTGAAAACTCTTTTAATATATTATTCAAATAGTTTCAAAAATTATTTTTAGAACTAAAAAATTAAAAGCAATTTTTAAAAAACTATGTCAAATATGCATTAACTTACATTTTCTCTTTTCGTTTTTGGTCAATATTATTTTTCTTTGGGAAAACTTTTGGTCAATAATGGAATTCACATGTCACACTCGAATAATTGTTTAAAGATTTATCTTTATATTATAAAAGAAGTATATTATTTTTTCTAATAAACTATAAATTTTTATGTAGGTAAGTAGGCCCTAGACTCTCTCTTTTAGACTACCACTTTCTCTTTGATTTTTTTTTTTTTTGTTTTCTTTTTCATTTGTATCTCAAACTTGTAGTCATCTAGCAACGTAGGAGGATGTCTTTTACCTTTTTATTTACTTTATTTAATCTAAGTTAACCTGTCTTGCACAGTTATGTATGTGGAGACCAATCCTCTTTACTCTTTCGTAAAAGCGGTGGTTTAACTGCTCTGTTTTTTTCACAAATACATCTATTTAATTATGTATTACAAATTCATTAGGTAGAATCAATCTTTAATAATTAACTTATAAACACCCAGATATTAGTCATGAATTCTTTATCGAGTCTTAAAAACCTATTAATTATCTGATTCGTCTTTTTAGTACTTTCGCCGTTAATTTTCGTTTCATTTTCTTTTTATTTTTTGGTTTGGTAGAGTAGTTCAAGTAGTGTTCAACCATGTCCGTTGGTTTTATTTTTATTTTTATTTTTAATTTTGGTAAAAAAAAAACCAATTAATTTTGCTTAAAATTGTAGGAAGAACACATAAAAGCGCAGAGCGTGGAATGCAATCTACTCTAACGAGCGTGTTCCTAACCGATAATCAAGCTGTTCCGGTCCGATTTGGCAGGGAAATGTGACGCTGCACGTCACCACAGGCAAATTACCGTGGAACTCAAAATCTGAGACGCACATCACCCCATCGTCCACCAAAACATTCGACAGTCTGCATGATGACTCAAGCCACGTCCCCGAAATGTACTGAACCCCTCCCAAACAAGGCAAAAAAACAATGGGGTTGTAACCAAGTGGCCAGTACCCAATACCAGCCGATAGTTTCCCCCACATCTGATAAAAACAAATAAAGAAAAAAAAAGTGGAGTACAATTTTAAGAAAATAGTATTTTGATTTGGGTGGGCAACGATAATTAGTTAATTACCAAATTAAAAATGAAAATAAAAAAAAATTCTGGAAGGTATAAAGGAACATTCTGTGGAATATGCCAATGGCAAAAGGCAGAGAGAGAGAGAGAGAGAGGAGAGAGAGAGAGCGCGAGAGAGTGTCGTTTGTGAAGTTTGGAAGGTAGTGCTCATAAAAGGCATGCGAGGCCACTGCGCCACGTACTTTGTTATAATTAAAAATATTGTATTGTAATTTGTACGTGTGTTTGTGCAAAATCCCACGCTAGAAAGTGCACAAAAAGTGTACCACCAACAAGTTTAAAAAATACAAAGAAAAGAAAACTCTCTCTCTTTCTCTCTCTCTCTCTCTCTAAAGACGTCTCCCTCTCACATGATTCTTGCCTTCTTTTTAGCCTTTTTTATTTCTCGTCGCTGATTTGATGCTTCTTACCATCTTTATTTGGAGAAGATTTCTGCTAAAGCTTTTTTTTGGTTTGTTATTTTAACATCAATTAAATCATATTTTTTCATTTTAAATTTTTTTAAATCAATAAAAATTATAAATAATTTTTGAAAAATTAATTAATTCCAACTTAAAATTTTCAACTCCAACCGGTAATCCAAATGGACGCTATGACATGAAAAAATACAATATACTCTAGCTTTATATTTCTCAAAACTATTTGAAAACCATATGCCAATACCTCAAACGGATTCTTAATCTTAGTTCAAGCAAATTAAATGCTTGGTTTAAATGGTCCTAGAAAAGTTTTGTCCGCTAATGAATTCGCAAAAAGATGTACAAGTTTCTTGTTAGGAGAGGATCAACTAATTAATAGTAGTCTTTATGTTCTAACACTTTTCGCTTGCATGTGAATATTTAATTATAAGTCTGAAACATGTTAAATGCAAGTGAGTGGTTAATTATTAGTCCGAAACATGTTAAACGTAAGTGAATGTGTAATTATACGTCTGAAACATGTTAAACACAAGTAAATTCTTAATTAAAACTCCGAAACATATAAACACAAGTAAATTCTTAATTAAAACTCCGAAACATGTTAAACGCAAGTAAATGCTTAATTATAAGTCCATTAAATGCAACTGAATACTTAATTATAACTCTGAAACATGTTAAACGCAAGTAAATGCTTAATTATAAGTCCGAAACACGTCTCCAATGATGATTGTTTTGAATGACCGAATCATATATAGGGGACCTTTTCGTCTGATAACATTAAGTTTACCAATTCTTTCTAAAATAGGGTTAGTTAATTAATTTTTTACTCCACCTTCTAGTTCTTCAGTTTTGAATGATGAACCCGTCATTGTTTTGGAGTGCGTTGTTGTGGTTATAAAAGTGAATTATAATATATATATATATATATATTAAAGAAATGAAGATTAGACCTAATTTGCTCTCCGAGAAAAGATCGAACGACACTTAAGTACCTTCGGCAAAGCACACATTATCGAGACAAGAAAAGAAAAAGCTTTGTGAATGACTTGCTTTCGTGAAAGTGCCAAGTAGGTATTCTTCCAACTTTAAAAGATTGGCGTCGATGAAGGATTTGAGGCTCGTTGGAATGAAAACACATGATTGTCATATCTTAATGTAACAATTATTACCTTTTGCATTGCGGGGAGTTTTAACGAAAGATGTGAGATATTCAATTATCAAATTATGCTCATTTTTCAATTCAATATACTCCAAGGTAATTGATCCACTTATGCTAGATTCGCTACAATTGAAATTGGTGATGATATTGTGCATGCTTGAGAAGTATTTCCCACTATCCTTTTTTGATATAATGATCCATCTAATGATGCACTTAATTCGGGAAGTTAAGCTATGTGGACCGGTGCATTTGAGGGGGATGTATCCTTTCGAAAGGTACATGAAGATTTTGAAGGGATATGTGAAGAACCGAAATAGGCCGAAGGGATGTATAGTGGAAAACTACATAGTTGATGAATCGGTTGAATTTTGCTTGGAGTATTTGTCCAAAGTAGAAGCAAAAGGGTTGCCAAATAGTGGGCTATTACGTCGAAAAGACTATCCGTGGGCGTTCTTTCACCGGTAAATCAAGATGAATGGGAAAAGCTTGTCTTTATGTTTTGCACAATGCTAAGGAAATGGAGCCTTTCATTGAGGTTCACATGAAGGAATTAAGAGCTGTGAATACAAGAAAAGGAAGAAGTGAGAAGTGGTTTCAAGATAAGCACAATCGAACATTTTGGGAGTGGATAAGAATACTTGTGTATATGAAGGTTGACGTTTCACAAGATTTAATGAAGCTAGCAAGAGGACCGTCATCGATAGTCACAAGATATATATCGTACTTTGTCAATGGCTACTTCTTCTATACTCGCGAAAGAAATGAGAAGCATCACATCCAAAATAGTGGTGTGACCCTTCGTGCCGAATCTATGCATATTTCCTCTGCAAAGGACAAGAATCTAGTGTACAGTTCCATGAACTACTTTGGGTTCATTGAAGATATTTGGGAACTTGATTATTGCGGCTTGCGGATAGCACTCTTTAAATGCAAGTAGACTGACAATAATTATGTTAAGATTGAAAGTGACGGCGTGACAGTGGTGGACTTTAGGCGATCGGGATACAAAAATGATCATTTCATTTTGGCGTCCAAGCGGTTCAAGTATTTTATACAACGGATCCTGATAATTTAGAGCTATCCTCAGTTGTGCCGATGAAGACAACAATAATCCATGATTGCCAAGAAGATGTTGAAGATTGCATCAACATTCCATCTTTCACAAAATGATTGCCATCGGTAGAGGAGATTGATGATTTCGATGATGATGTTTCACACTTGCTTCATTTAGATGTCGAGTGGACACGTGTTGAGGGAAAAAAAAAAAAAAAAAAAACTTGATCGTGATTTTTTTTACGCTGTATATAATTTATAACTTTTATTAATTATGTTAATTATGCACATTATATTACTTTTATATGGACATTTTTATATGATTTTGAGTGAATGAAACTAAGAATATGAATTAATGATGGGTTACTGTATGCATAACACACAGGATTGGCCGCCTGTGACATTTTAGTTAAATTCTCTAATGTGGCAGAAGTCTTTTAAAAACATATCATGATCGTTTTTATGGAAAACGGTTGGGGTTTCTATCTAAGAATTTATTTACCACGACCGTTTTTAAAAAAAAACAGTTGTGGTAAACGAACAAAATGGTCGTGGTATGTCTGCGAAATTTTTATTTTTTATTTTTTCAAAATTTCACATTTTTGGAGTCTATATAATAATAAAAAAAAAAAAAAAAAAAAAAAAAAAAAAAACTCTAATTCCCTCTCCCATTCTCTTTCGCGCCTCTTTCACTCTCGCCTCCAAACTTTCCCTCGAAACCCATCTGCTCCACCATGACCCCTCCCTCCATTCTCTCTCACGCCTCTCCCTTTCTCTTTTGCCTCCAATCTCCGTCAGTCGCGACTCCACCATTCATTCTCTCCCACACCTCTCATTCTCTCTCTCGCCTCCATTCGCCGCCGTGACTCCTTCTTCCAATCTTTTTCTCGAAACCCATCCTCTGCAGTCTATCCCGCTACCTAGCGCCCCGTACCCACGCCCATGTACTTGGTAAGTCTCTCTCTCTCTTGCTCTCTCTTGCACCGCACATATTATGAAAGTTCATTTGGTTGATTGTAAACGTGATTTTGGGTGATTATCGATTGTATTTGTGATTTTGGGTGATTGTTTTACTGAAAAAAAGTTTTGATAACTTCATTATATTTTTGCATATTACATGTTCGACAAAATGCCTCTTTGGGTGAGAATTAGTTTTAAATTGATTTAAAATGTTTGGGTGAGGATTTGATTTAATTGTTTTATGGAAAAAAGTCTTGAATTTGTGATTTATGCTTTTGCATATTACATGTTCGACAAGATGCCCGCTTAATTAGATTGTGTGTTTTTTACATACTTATGTTAAGATTTCATTTAAATTGATTTAAAATATCACAAGTATGATTTTGTATGATATTTACGTGTTTGGATGATGATTAGTTTTAAATTGATTAAAAATGTTTGGGTGAGGATTTGGTTTGGATTGTTTTCCGGAAAAAAAGTATTGATTTTGTGATTTATGCTTTTGCATGTTACATGTTCAATAAAATGCCCGTTTGATTAGATTGTGTGTTTTTTACATAACTATGTTAAGATTTTGTTTAGATTGATTTAAATATCACAAGTATAATTTTATGTGATTTTTACGTGTTTGGGTGACATGATTGTAGAACGATTTATTGTATGATTTTGTGTTTTTTTACGTGTTTGGGTGCGGAGTTGTTTTAGATTAATTTAAAATAATACATGATAAGGAGGATGTATCAACGACTTCTCAAATTGGAAAACCACGACGAACAAATACACCCAGATTCAATCCTGACAAAGATGGTAAACGAAGAGCGACTCTTATGAGACGAGTTCATCTTGTTAGGAAAAAGGGAGAAAGAATTAAAGTTTCGTTCAACGCTAAAGGGCAACCAATAGGGAAGGAGGGGGATGAAGTACAGAGTTGGATTGAAGTGCTTGCTCGATAGCACATTCCCATATGGATAGCTGACTTTAGAAATGTCGATTTAGCCCCAAAAAAAGAAAGAGTGTGGGTGGAAGTCATAATTTCTTAGTCGTTAATTTTGTGATTTTCTTTTTGTCATGATATTCTTTTTTTTTAATTAAATTTAATAGTGCTTCTTCTTTTGCTGCTGATTGAGTGACAACGCCCGGTAGTATGTAAAATATGTGTTTGCTCCTGTAATACCATAAAAGGAATAAATATTTTTCTTTTTGAAAAGAGGGATTCACTTATATGTACCTCTAATAAATATTAAAGGTTATACATAATTTTAGAGTTGAAGAAACATAAATAGACGACAAAAGTAACACACTAGAAAACTAAAAGGTAGATAAGAACTTTTTTTGCCGCCACCCCCCCCCCCCCCCCCCCCCCCCCCCCCCCTAAAATTAAGGAAAATAAGCACTTAAGTTGTAAAGAAATATGTGCAACAGGAAAATACTTGTATGTAATTAAGTATATGCTCTTAATGTATGCCCTCAAACAGTGCATGCGTGAGGATGATTGGACGCTTTTTTACATCGCCACAAGGAATAAGAGCCTCTTTATCTTTTTCAATTCGTTATTTTCAGATAAATTATTAGTGTTTTGAAATCCTTAGAAGAATTCTAATATAAACATGCTTTAATTTAAATAATATGTAAACCCTTGTTGCATCTTGAAGATAATTTGTCAAATATTCCGTTACCAAACTCCATTTCAATGGGAAAAATAACAATTAGAAAACGTAAATTCTTACACCTCAAATCTATAATTTTATTTTTCTGTCCAAACAGTTAGTCGTCTTTTTTTCTTTCCAATTTTTCTTCAACAAAATATATACATATGTATATATATGCGCATGGTATCATATACTATTATGTCGAGTCCCGAGTGGAAGAAGTGTCCTAATTTATAACGACATATAATCACATCCAACTAATTAATTGAGGAAGAAGAGAGAAGTTATCGTTGTGGCTACTGCCTCTACCTTAAAATAAAAATAAAAAAATATACATAAAGTAGTATGACTAAGACATGGATAAATTCGGTTCCCGGGCCACAGAGATATTTACACCTACAAGTTATTATAAATAATCTCTAGGAAAATTAATAATGAAGATTGGCTTTTTGTGTGGATAAACATGCAAGTACAGCTTTAGTTTCACTCGGCTTCACAACCCTTCATGTATGGACAGAAAGTACGCCTGGACAAATATATCAAATTGCGATAAATAATCAAACCACAAAAAAGGATTTTATACTCATCCCCGTCCCCATCCCAATTTCATTTCATTTTCTTAGAAAGATACTTGTGAAGCTAGCACGGCCAAGAATACGTACTGTCTAATTGCCTTCAATTATTAGGGCTGTCTAGAGACATGTGAAGTGTTAAATCAAGCCTTGATCGATGAATTGTCTACGTAGAGTTGAATATATATATATATATATAGAAGAATTTTAAATTATTACTGTAATATTTATCCATTAATGGTCATCATTGTTTTAATTACGTGATATTAATAGATGGCCATAACAAACTGAGTAGTTGAGTATAAAAATTTAATGACAATTAATAAACATAAAATTTAGAGAGTTTATTAAATGTGATTTTGAATGGACAACTTGTTGGTAACTTACTGACATGAATTTTTTATTTTTTTTAAACTAAATTATAAATCAAAGAAATTCATTTTTAATCTATTGACACATCTCAATCTACTTTTTCTCAAACTCTTTCTTAAACCACCCACTTATGAAAGTTTAAATTTTAATTATTACTTGTTACACCACTCTTATTATTTCAAAAATATCTTCTTCTTTTTTCATCCATCAACTAACAACCCCTCCTAAAAAACTTAACACTATCAATAAAATATAAATCCCTCCTCAATTTGGCATGTCAAACTGAGTAAATTTTTGTATAATAATTTATCAATCTCATTTGATCTTGTTATTAGTTAAACTATGAGGGAGTATAAATTTTTTTTTTTTTTATTACATGAGATGGCAAGAATGAACAAATTGAACTTGATTTTCCAATGAGAAAATTGTTCAAATTCTAGAAGGGACCGCCGCAACCAAGGTATTTTTCTATAATATGATTAGATTTAAAAAAAAACAATATTTTATAAATATGTAAGTCAACAATTCAGATCTAGTCCCTTCAAAAAAATTCATAAATCTAGTGCTCTGTTTTTCTTGTTGAACAAATTTTACGTTTTACAGTAATTTGATAAACAACAAATCTTATTGCTTTAAAAAATAAATATAAATGTGGTTTTTTTTTTTTTTTTTGGTATTATAATAAAATTGACGGTGGAGCGTTATATACAATAAGGGATAAATTAAATAGGAGAATGCGTAAAAAACATATATTGAAAAAAAAATGTCAAAGTCGAATCTTTTTTTATCATAATTACTACTTAGAATTGAGTTTACATTGTATTTGAGAGCTATTATTTCTTTCAATTATTAAAAATATTATTTTGATTATTAAAATATATTTAATTTCATTTAAAAGGTTAGTATATTGCTTAATATGCAATAGTAAGTTACATAAAACGTCACATCATTAATTGTAATTAAAGACTGCACTTCTTTTTATAGTTTTGTCAGTAACCATCCATGATTACATAAAAAGAGTAACCATTAAAATCACATCCATATATATATACACACATGCAAAGTGGCAAAATATAAAATGCTTCTCTATGGTATTAGTATGATCGTATGATTCATTTCTTCATACACTATTGTCTATCATGACTTTGCGTGAGAAATTTCCTGTTCAACTTTTGCCACATAAATTAATAATTAATTTGAAAGATAAATTGGAATAATTAACAATATTATACACCATGCAATCCAATTCCAACCTGTTGGACAACGAAAAGAAACAAAATGATTTTCCAACTTTACTTAGTACTGTTCATGAGGTTGTATATCACTTTTGAAGCTTAATTTTTCATTTGTATCATTTTCATATGAAAAATTAGGCTTAATTTATTGTTAAAGTGATGCACTTGAACACCAAATTTATAAAAGTGGTATTTCTTTAAAGTTATTTAACAACAAATTCCTATATATATTAATAAAGTTAATATATATTTAATGATTATTTGATTCTATAAAAGTTTATATTGATAATTATATATATAAGATTATTATTCCTAAATTTAGGAAACACTAAAAATGTAATTGAATTGTTTTTTATTATATAGACAAGAAAAACGCTACAAAGATAACCATTGATCCTCATTTATATTTCTTCAAGCAAGACTAAAGGATATTAATGACGTTTAACATCACCCACTAATAAAAAATGAAGTTCACATATACCTACTCTCTACAATTAGTTGTAGTATTTAACATTACAAGAACCCTGAAATTTTTTCCATTAATTTTACTTTATTTTTTCAATCTCATAATTCCTTTCGCATTATACTTTTTTACGTTTGATAAACACGCCTTAAAGTGCATATATCTAGGAAATTATTGCTGACACTGTGTGAGGTCGTAATGCCGAAAGCTTTGAAATCATCCGATATATATTATATACTTATATCTTGCACTTTATGTATAAGTCGTGCGTGTTTATTAATATTTATCCCTAACGAGTGTGATCAACTTTTATAAGTTACCAGTTAAAGTCTTACTTTTGTATTTGTTAAATGGAATTAATGCTTCTTATGGCCGGTCCCCTCTCATATATATATATATATATATATATATATATATAATGGTGCGCATTTTGGTTGATTTCTATTGAAAGGTCGGCACCAAAATTGATTTCGACTGCATATTAGAAGGGTTGAGAGATTTGGCACCATTCACAAACATCGCTTGTTTTAATGTGATTACTAAACTAGTAATTATAATTTAATTTAATTAGCATTTATTTTGCCAATATATTCTGCACCGCCAGCTGTACATATATGTATATAAGTATTTATAATTCCGCACGACATTATTATTGTTTGTTTTCCTAACAAATTTGGCATAATTTGTATGAATCAGTTTATTGTCCTTAACGTCAAATCTTAAAATAACAAAAACTTTCGTTATTATCATGGTTTATGGAATTATACTACGTTTCATCATGGTGTTTTTAAAAATACTTTGCTTATTTTTTACGTTTTATAAATCGTGTTCATATAATGAATTTGAATTAACAAGTTGATTTGTATGTAAAAATGTAAGATATAATTTTTTAAACCTAAAGATTATAGGTGCAATATTCCAAGCATGAAAGCATAAAGCAAAACACAATATATCAATAAAACATACGGAAGAACTATAAAATTTTTTATTATTTTTTTTAAAAGGCTTCTAGCTAGTACATTTTTGGATGAAACTACTTGAAACTAACGATAATGTGTTAGTATGGTGTACCCTCCTATTAAAATTAAAATAAAATAAAAAACCGACAATGTTTGCATGTTACTACTACTACACACACACACAATTGTTCTTTGTCTCACTTTGTCGGAATGAAGTCTGAATTATTACCAAGGGAAAGCAAAGAAAAAAAAAAGATTAAATAAGAGGCCTATAATTAAATTGAAAAGTTCCACGCCCACAAAGAGTTTGTTGCTTGCAAGGTTTCATAATCAAATGACTCATCAATTATTCCGTTGATTAATTTCTTAAGTTTCTAGGTATAACAAAAGTCGGATACATACGCGTGTGGGAGTGTTCAATTAATGTCAAAGTTCTCACCATGGAATTTAAGACCATATATATTAATATATATGATTCGTGTGAAACTAATGCAACAGACTCATACGTATATGTCAAGTAATTATATAACTGACATGCAATATATATATATATATATATAAATATTTTCAACAATATCTTGCTCCGAACACTGATTGGCACTAGCACGCACGATTCTTGGCAGTTTGGTGACTTTTTCTTTCTTGATATCAACGAAAAAGTCACACTACAATAATTATAATATTTATATATGTATGTTTGTATATATATATGGAGTAAAATATTTTCAGTCTAACAATAGTCTTTGTTTGGCAAGGTTCGAACATGGCCAAAATTTCTCAGCATGTCAAACATTTTCGATATCTTGCGGGGTAATGATTATCTACATCTTTTAAAATTTGCGTTTACTTTTTTTTTTTTTTTAATAAGTGAATGGGAGACATTGAGAATAAGAAATCTAAGTAAAGCAAGTGGATATTGCGTGTAAAATGTGAAAAACGGAATATAAATAACTAAAATGAGGCAATTATATTATAGTTGCCGAGATTCCTATAAAGTAATTAATATCAAAGCCTCTAATTTGTTGTATATATATATTTTCTACTGCGTCCATGCGTGGTTTCTTGTACGGACACAAAGCTGCTTAGTTTGACTAGCTACTATATATAAACAAATATTGTAATGTCAAAATGGAGGAATATATATATATATATATATGTATGTATGGAATATATAGACACACATAAATATACATATAAATGTGTGTGTGTGTGTGTGTGTGTGTGTGTTTGTGATTATAAAGTACAATAATGAGAGGGGTTTTGTGAAAATCATGTCAAAGCTCTACGTAATAGTAGTTTACCAAACAAGTTTTTGACTTGTCTTTGGATAAGGTTTTGGAGAAAGTCATATTTATTTTTGCCTTATTCACATTTCACAATCAGGTTAGTGGATATTGAGAATTTATTTGCTCTAATCTGACTGTATTATGTTACATATGCGATTGGAAAAGGGAAATCTTCGAACAATTATTTCAAACTAATTTTCTATCTGAAACTACATATATTCAAAGGAAAGAAAATTTGTCCCTTATCCTTCAAATTAAAAGGACCAAAAAATAAAAAATAAAAAAAAAAGGCCACGGACAGAAAATTTGTCTTTCAACTACAGGAATTCGCAAGGGTTTCTAGAAGCAGATGGGTTAGGCCCAGATCAAAGGAGAAGGCCAGCTAGCTACGACCTTTATATCAAGACAAGTTAACACATAGCCCTCAAACCCCTATTAAACTTGGAAATTTCAAACCCATCTATATATATACACACACACATATATATACATGTTGCTTTCTTTGTTCTATTTTTAATATAAAAAAATTTGCATTCTACTCTACATATCGTATATTTTTTATGTTGTACAATATCATATTGTGCATTTGAATTATTTGACATTAAATTTATACATTTTCTAGATTAAATATTGATTTTAACCAATGAACAAGTTGAAAATTATTTTAAAAAGGATAAAATGGTTATTTAAGGGAACCAACATGTGACCTATAAAAGGTATGAGCTTGATATGAAATTAAGATCTAAAAGTACAAAATTGAGAACATCCAAAATGGATGTGATATAAATATATATATATATATATATATTTTGTCAAGCTTAAAATTAAATACAATGTATAAAATTGAAAATAACCCAAATATTTGCGAGTCAATTGTTGCCATTTTTCTGTCATCAGCTCCTTAATTTTTATGTCATCTAGATCAACAATGTGATCATATCAATAGGAGCTAAATGTTCAAAATATTTAAGAGCTAAATGTTCAAAATATTTAAGTAATTCATTTAGATGTCAAGATTTAATTGGAGGAAAATTAAGAAAACATGAAAATGAGACTCAATATTTGCAGGAAAAAACCACTTTTGACTTCATCATGAAGTGTAAAATTCCATTATCTTCCACTTTCACAGTTATTAAAAAAAAAAAAAAAAAAAAAAAAGGAAAGAAAATAACCACTTTTGTAAAATATATGAAAGTGCAACACGCCTAAGAAAACATAAAATAAAAAAGAAACCATAGGATTTCGATAATTTAGAAGAAAAGGTTTCGTTATTATCCTATATAATTATATATACAGGATGTTGGCATCAATTGCTTAACAAATGGGGAATGTCCATTGACCCACTTTGTTCTATACATTGGGCCAGGCCACCTCTACCCATAGAGGAAACTTTTTCAATAAAAAAAAAAAAAAAAGAAAATTTTGCAGTTTTACGCCATTATTTAGAATTTCACGCTTTTTAAAGCATATTTACCTCCTGAATTTTGTTGGGGGGTTTTAAAATTTGCTTATTAAATTTCTAATTTTGACGTTTTACCCTGAAACTGGTTAAAACTATTGCAATGTGGTCCCTGTAAAATTGGTGACGAGAAAACACATTCAATCAAGATGTTCAAAACGATCCCAACTGAAACTTTACAAAAAATTTCTCGATTATGCAACTCTCAATCCTTCTAATCTGATCAAAATTCAGACGTAAAATAGGTAAAATGGATCGAGTTACAACATATGATAAGTTTGATAAGTGAATTGATAAAAATTAAAAGTTCAGGATCGAGGTAACATTTCAAAATCTAAAAAAAAAATAATAATAATAGAGTTAAAAAAATGCCCCAAAAAAAAAAAAAAAAAAACCCTTTTCAAATTGATATATAATGAGTAAAAAAATAAGCTCAGAGATCTTATAATGTTCAAGAAAAGGTATAAATCAACACACACACACACACACACATATATATAAGTAATCCGTCGTAGTTAGATTCTCCAACTTAAAACAAGCAGCACCAGGCCCATATTGTATAAATCATGTGACCATGCATGCATGCATATATCCCAGGTTCACTTTGCTTGCTCCTTAAATACACACGTCCAAGCTTCTACCTTTGAAATTGACCACCCGAAAAAAATAATAATAAATAAATAAATAAAAGGGTTCAATCCGTCTTGTTATATGGAATAATATGTCGTTTTTCCTTTCAGTTTTGATCAGTAGATAAAATACACTCTGTAATTAACTCAACAAGTTTCAATCGTATAGGGTATAGACTGTATTATTCCAACTAGGGCAACAGAAGAATAATTGGATCCTGAATTGGAGATATATATATATATATATATATATTCCGTATCAAATAAGTGTTTCTGTTCTGTTGGGCACTACAACTGTGCAACTTGATTTTGGCGCTCATAGTTCAATGGGAGTTTTTGCGTGTCAAACTCATTCTGCAGCCAAAAGTTGAGTACCCTCACAAATGCAATGGAAATTTATATGTGCATATATAAATATAATAGTCTTCGGAACGTTACCATACGCGTCCGATCAACAAATTTCAGCCGTTAGATTTGTTTGCTTTGTGGACGGACGGCGAAGATGAGGTCCTTGCAATGAAGGGGTAGTCAGGAAGCTGGGACCCACAGTCATTAGTCATTCACGGCAAATTTTTCAAGCTTCGCTGACATACCTAGTGTACGTTGCCGTACATGTCATCGCCGTTTCTTAAACGGTGGCGGTTACAAGCCTGTGCCTATATATATATATATATATATATATATTTTTTTTTTTTTTTTTGCTCTCTCTGTTTTTTTTTTTTTGTGAGAAAAGTAATTAAATAGTAATATGCTAAATCGATGTAAAAGTTAATTAATGACAGGGAACAATGACGTAAGAGCATCATGATGGCCCTAACAGAGCCTTTTCACGGGGTGGGGGTGTGGATCGGCTCAGAGACCACATTAAAGTTTGGTTAGTTGGTGCACTCAAGCATAACGAATTAAACGTTTTGCAGCCTTATAATTAAATATATATATATATATATATAGAGAGAGAGAAATGTCTCGTATAATCACGTTGACACTTGTAAATTTTCATTTAAAACTTTATATTAATATTTAAAATTTTATCACATAATATAATTTAAATTGATATTAAGAGGGTGTTTGGTGTGTAAGTTTAAGCTGAAATTGATAAGTTTAAATAGTAAATTTTGTTGACTTTTCAGAAAAGACAAAAAACTTTTTGAGAAAAAGATAAAAATTTTTGAAGAAAAAGACAAAAGAAAATTTAAACAGAACCGGTTACCAAACATCCCCTAATATAAAAAATAAATATTATTAAATAATATTATATTTAAATCATCATATTGATCTATTTTAATATAATCATAATACAAATAGGATATAAGTGGGATGTTGTAGCTATATTCGCCATTCATACCTAGGGCTGCTACTAAAGGTAAATGGTGTTCAGACACGTGTCACGTGATACTCATGATGTCGTATCTTGGTAATCTGTCCATTGAGTGTAGACACGAAAACTTCAACGTCAAAGACCATAAAGGGGTACTTTCAAGTAGTAGAATCAACGTACCACTACTTGGTTCGGATTTATTTTATATTTATATATTTGTGCATATACCTTGTACAAGCTAATTGGGATGTAAAGTGATGATCAAGACTGTTGTAAGATGAGAATTGTATGGGAAAATTCGAAGAATTATTTGGCTGCCATATCTATATATGTTACTGATACAAAATATGGATACCACGACGGTTTTTTAACCGTCGTGAAATCCAGAATCGTGAAATCTTTTTAGATTCCACGACGATTTTTTATCCGTCGTGGAATGGATAGAAATATAGCCTAACAGTTGATATTTAAGAACATACCAGGACGGTTCTGCGCAAAAAATCATCATGGTAGACGGACCTATCACGACGGTTTTTTCGAAAACCAAATCAACACTTTTTCCAAAAAATTTCCAAATCCGTGCGTTACCCAAGAAATTTTAAAGCAATCAAAAATACAACCACAATCAACAATCACCGAAAATGTAGGGGATGAATTTTGGACATTTTGGACAGAAAATTCACAATCAACAACCATAATCAACAAAATCAACATTTTTGACGGAAAATTCTCAAATCCGTACCTTACCCAAGCAAGATACATTTCAACTTACCGGATTGTCGAGCGTGGACATGGGCGAAGTGGTAGAGAATGTAGGGGACGGAGGAATGGCGGAGAGAGAGAGGGGGCAAAAAGGCTCCGAGTTAGAGAGAAAGGGAGGAATGGTGGCTAGAGAGAGGGAAAAAGGCTAGGAGTTAGAGAGAGAGAGAGGAATGGCGGTGAGAATGTAGAGAGGGAGCGGAGAGAAATAAATGGAGGAAGGATATGGGCGGCTTTGGGTTTGGAGTTAGTGTTTGTATTAGAAAATGAAAAAGGCTCAGAATGTAATGGGGTGGGAAAAATGATATTTTTTTTAGTTTTAATATACGCTCCAAAAAGTTGAACAATTTCAAAAATTTTCAAAATTTCCGCCTTCGTTCCTACCACGACAGTTTTTGGGACCGTCGTGGTAGGGTGAGAAATTCAAAAAAAAAAATTTGGACAAATTCCCTCCTTCGTACCTACCATGACGGTTATTTAGAAACCGTCGTGGAAGATTCATGCTTCCACGACGGTTTATGGAAACCTTCGTGGAAGGCCAGGACTTCCACGATGGTTTTCGAAAACCGTGTTCCGTCCCGTGTTTTTGTCTAACTTTCAGGACCGTTTTTAAAAACGATCGTGAAAATTCCGTCGTGCAATCCGTATTCTGTAGTAGTGTATTTGCCTAAACACTAAAGAATTCCTTTTTAATTTTCAATTAGTGTTAAAGATACCAATCTATTTATATATATATATATATATATATATATATTTTTTTTTTTGTCCAGTTAGTGTATTAATGCAAGTCATTATACATATACTAAAAGAAACCCGGTTTTCACTGTTCCTTCTACAGTGATGATGAACAGTGATTTTTTTTATTTTTTATTATTTTTTTACGTTTGCTGCTGGTTTTTTTTTTTACTACGTTTGCTGCTGTGTTTTTTTTTTTTTTCCTTTTTTTACTTTTTTTTTTACACGTTTGCTGCTGTTTTTTTTTTTTTTTTTTTTTTTTTTTTTTTCCTTTTTTTACTTTTGTTGTTGTTGTATTTATTTAATTAATTTTTTTTTTACTTTTGCTGTTGTTGTTTTGTTTTGTTTTTTTTTTGTTTTTTGTTTTTTAACTTTTGGTGCTTTGTTATGTTTTTTTTTTTAACTTTTACTGCTTTGTTTTTTTGCTCAGTAAATATTTTTATTTTTTATTTTTATTGCTTTACTACAGTTGTTTTTTTTTTT